>JAAGWP010000382.1:0-54721 GCA_013266165.1 Fusarium graminum
CCTCCCCTTCTAGGCCCAAGGCATCTTTTGTCCTTCGGCAGTGGGTCTTCACCATCATATGCCTGCAATAGACGCGCCCCAGCCTTTGTCACCTGTCAAGACAGTCAGACTCAACTTGCGGCTATCGCTCTCACGCACTATTACTGGCGTCACTGGCGTCACTGGTGCCTTGACGCAATATCCTGGCGGTGTTTCTAAGGAGTAGCCTTTGTTGAGAAACCCCTAGGGGCGTGCCACTATGAGCTTCGATGCTCTCGTCCAGGCTACAAGCAGGCCTATAAGGCTGCGATGCCTCTCTGGATACTAATCGTCCTATCCTCACTTCCTATCTCTTTATTCAGAAGATTCATGAACAAGCACATCGGTCTTACAATTCCTTTTCTTCAAGCTTCATCCGTCCAGCATATTGTTTATTGTTCTCATTACGGCCAACAGCCCGCTGAGTTTGACGAACCTATCCGCATACGAAATCAGCCTCTGTTGGTTCAAGCATTAAGAACTTTAGCCGGGCTATCAACAACTCCCTACATCCTCGAACCAACACCGGGCTACCAACCTTTTGGCCCAACACCACAGTCATGTGTTATCAGCTTTACGAGCTGTATTCGGCTTGCCGATGCCCTTACTACACACATGCTGTTGACCGCTGCGCAGCATATGGCCGTCCAGGTCACCCAATCCAGCAGCGGACAATACTTGTTGGTTATCTGTGCTCTGCACACGCGAACCATGGCGCACAGTATGCGTCACCGCATACCTACTCCGACAGCGGCTATCACAGTAGTCACTCGAGCTCAAAGAGCTACCGATGAATGATTCTGTCTTCGGCAATGGCACTTTACTCTCCACGACTGAGCCTATTCGACTTCGACGATTGGGTTTCTTACCTCCTCTCTTTCAACCCATCAAGACTCTCTTCAATGCTGGCAGGATACACCCGCTGGATTAATGGTGTTCCCAGTATTTGATTACTAGACGTATCCTCTAGCACCCTTTCTGGCTCTCGGATTGCCATTGGTGCGCCTTCCTTTCGTGGATAACTCCTTTCGTCACGGAGATTACATGGACGTTGCCGGAGACGCGGAAGGGGAAACGATTTCAACACGAAACAATCACGGCAGAATGCCTCTTCTTGGGTATGGGGGAAAGCGACACTGAACACTCTTTACTACTACTCCCAGCATTATTTCTTCTACTTACGACTTTTATACTTCTGACGTTTTGAATGTCCCCCATCTGCCGATCGGATCCGGCACTCATCAACGGCCGGAAAAACCTCTTATCTCATATTGTTAGATGGCGTTTGCTTATTTGTCCTTTTTGCACAGCGGTGGGTTGTTTTGGTGCCACTTCATTTTCGCTTGGCTGGAAATAAGTCAGGATAAACGAACATTGGGTTACATCCTCGGGCAGCATTTGCTGCAAGCCTCACGGCGCTTTCTAGATGGTCAGATTTCTATTCCTGGGTTTGAGCAGAAAGGGCTTTACTGGTTATAGCTCTCTGCATTTTGATTGCAGTCGTGTCATTTACTTTCTCTTCTTTGTTCTTGGACATCTTTGTTGACAAATGATGTTCCACTTTTTAGGGCCATCGGGTTTTTTTATCATGGTTTGCATCTTGTTGGAACTGGTGGAAAATGCTTGTAGCATTAAATGGGGACAATGTGTGGCTGGCCATTGTTTCATTTCTTTTCAGGGAGAGTTTCTGCTTGCAGTCTCTCTGTTTGTTTTAGAACTCTTTTACCTCACCTTTCCCATGTTGGGACTCGCAAACAACTGTCACGACGCATTGACTGCAGCAGTTACATTTGCCATGATGGTGTTATATCTGGGGGCTGGGCTCCCTATCATATGACGGACAACAGAAACTAGAACGCTGGGCGTTTGAGATATCATAGAAAATATGAATACCTCTCTTCTCAATACTTGATTTAACGTTCACTTGGACGTACTTGAACACGTTTGCGAGCTCGGTCTTCAGTCATTCTCGAGATCATCACATAAAGTGGGGCATATGAAGTCCATCCCTACGGATAAGCGTTGAAGCCTTGCGCCTTGGGGCTCGGCCGAAACATGCACGTACCCGGGAAACAGTTTTCTTTCTTTCTCTTTTAGTGGTTTCATGGGCAGGAAGAAACTTGAAAATTCTGAACTTTGGAGTACTGCTATCGGATTCATCTCAAAGAGGCCTCATGTAGGACATACAGCATTGAGTCGGATCCCAAGTGCTGATTTTATTATTATACGCATAAAACAGACAAGTGTAAAAAGCCATTCAAGGGGTATAATGAGCCAGGTCATAGCCTTACAGCAACAAGCATTCGAAACAGGCATTTGAACCTACCTGTGCAGTAGGCATCTAGTCTAGGCAGTTGGATGATGTTGTGTAGTACAAAGCACGGCCGGTAGCGTGACCTATTATTAGGCCTCCCACCCCGGCAGATTCTCAGATCGAGCCACGCGGGAAAGATGGGTGTGCTCGGCGGCTCAAGAAGGATTTCGGCTGTTTAACTTTGGAAACTTTTGTGGATGACAAGGAGGGCTGGGGCCTGGTGTGATTTGCGGGCGGTGCGCGATTAGGCGCACTGACGCGCTGCAGGGAACTATCCTAGGGTGTGAGATGATCTGTCGGGTATGTTTCATGCCAAGAAGTCGGGGATTTTTTGTTTTGTGCAGATAGGATAAGGTCGATATAATTGGGCATGTGTCGGTGCTACTATGACTGTGCAATGCATGCAAGAGCTGAGGCCAAACGGAGACATGATAGACTTGCTTATACCGTCGCAGCAACCTTGCGATACAGTACCGCGTGTTATACTGAGTAGTTCGTTACTCGGTTTCCGGGTGTAACACTCCCGTACGGAAAAGCACCACATCTCACAACCGAGTGGTCGGTAAGGCTGGATGACATATGCATCGCCTAAGGGGAGATCGAGTTCTCGAGTGCAATTGGCCACGACGACTCATGCTCACCCCCTGAATTCCACGATGCTGACCTGGCAGTTGAGCTACCTGAAGTCTGCATCTTGGTCGTTGATGGATATAGGCTCAATGATTCGCTGGAACTCGCCCATGGCTGAGGTGAGCCCCAGGAGCAATGGACGTTATCTACTCCGTAGGTGTACCCCAACTAAAGGGTTTTGCTTCCTAGGCTCGTCTGGGCTCCATGTCAGAAAAACGGCTGAGGTAGGCTAGTGAGCTAGCCAGCGCCCCATTCCTAGGTGGCTGACGGTGGCGAAACGCTCCAGGAATTAGGCTCTATGATCCCTGGACTACTGGGCTCTCTATGCAGGGGTATGACGTTTGGTGGAGAGCTCAAGGCGTTTTCCCGTGGAACTAACAGGGATTGCTCATCTAAGCTAGGGGATATGCTGCGCTTGCGCTTCGCTTGCGTACCTCAACATACTACTATGTAGCACGTAAAGGAATTGGGGTCAGAGCCTCACTTGGACCTATACCTAGGGTTCGCGTATGGATTCGGTTGCAACTAACATCATATAATATCGGTAGTAGATCATTCAGCCGTATACACGAGTCATGTTCTCCTATCAACGAGATTCAAGTATCGTTATTGATCATGAATTCGAACTAAAACATTATCACTATACCCTAGTTGGTACCCTGAGTCCGATAGTTAGAGCGGCCTTGGTTTGGTCAGGCCTGACCTGACCTCTCCTGCCTGTACTCCATAGACAGAGGCACCCAACAAAAGAAGAAACTGCATCATCCCACTTGCCGCCTCCGGGCATTGGTTTACTCTAGAGCCATCATCAACTGCACCATCTTCCATCGTGATCTCGTAACTCTCCATCATCACCATCGCCCGCCAACATCTCCCCTCCCCCTCCCCCTTCTTCCCTTCGCCGACCGCATCCTAACTTCCTTTATCTCTCTCTCTCTAATTGGCAGCATTCATAACCTGTTTCAATACTGCTTCTGTGTCCACTCTTGACTTTGTTGGAAATGTCCTGATGTCCGATGGTCAATTATCTCAGTCCACTACTTCATCAAATCAATCCGATCAAGCCACGGCCGCAAGTACAGCTATTGGCCAATATCCTTCACCAGAGCACCCTTCAAAGCAACTTCACCACAGTAGCGAGACGTCCTCGACGTCTCAGAGCAGCGCTACCACTGTAGTTCATAGTCCGCCCCAGCTATCTTTATCAGCACTAGACACACAAGACCTCGCAATGTTTTCGGCACTCATTTATCACACTCGAGCCTCGCTCCCTCGTGAGGACTCGGAAGGGTACGTCGCAATCGACGCCGGGGGTTTTGACCGTACACCCCCTCCCAGCAGTCGAGCGTCCCTAGATATATCAAGGAACGAAGATGAGGAGTCAGATATTATCAAAGAGTCAGGAACTGGCCCAGATGTTACTCCCTGGTATCAAACTCTCGAAATACAATCCGATAGCTCGAAGATCGCAAGCAGAGATGATCAGGTTTCGCCAATCTTAGATCCGCCCTCGAAGACTCAGTCAGGTATGCTATTGATAAAGGGCTCGAGCGCTACTCAAGGTCCTCCATACCAAAAGACGGATTTATCCCGAAACGGGTCTATTTCAGATACCCTTCGTACGAGATCTTTGAAACATTCACAAGATACCCATGGCCCCAAGGCCACTTCGGCACTTGCCAACCTTTCCACCTCCATCGATTTCTTTAACGTATCAAGGGAAGAGCTTCAATTCCATCTCTCTCCTCAATTCAATTCCATCAGCTCAAGCGGTATCTTTTTTCGGAATGGCTAGAAGTCTCGATCTCCTCCCCTAGAGGACTTGGGCGAAAACAGTGAAGCGCGAGAAATCTGCAACACCAAAGACAACGGCGGTAATATTAAGGCATACATGGATCCTGGCTCCGATTCGGTTCGCCATCAGAAACAAAACACCTCAAATCAGCTTTGCTGTGAGTCTAGTCATCGCCCGAACGACACTCTTCCCAGCAATACAGAAGTCGATATTTCGCCTGATCACAAAATTTGCGACCAAGGTGGTGGGGGGAGAGGGGAATCATCAGCCGGCACCAACGAGCAGTTGGCCAATACAACATCATCAGAAGTACACATGGATAAGATACATGACCGCGATGAAGTTCCTCCTATTGCGGGTGTCCAGGTGTTGTCAACTATCGGGGATCAAGAGCCTTCGACTGCTTGTATGGGCCGACCAGGGCGGAGCCGGTCTTCGGGGTCCATCCTGGATTATTTGTGGAAAAGCAGTTGGTTGCGACGACTATCGAATACAGTCAGATCGAACAGTTTACAGCCCACAGATCTTCCTCCTCGGGCCAAGTCTATCAGGGCCGATGATCGACGCCCATCCGAGCCCTTGCTACCAAGTAGCACCACTCTCCGTAGGTTATCAGTCTGTTCAGATATATCTGATAAATCAGATGATGAAGTAGATGGGCCATCGTTCAATCGTACTTTCAATGACCTTGAGAAAGTCCTTGATGATGCACTTCCACTGGCTTTAGTGGTTGCCGACCATTCGGAGGCCGCCACTCGCAGCGAGAACAGTCTTATACCAGACAACTCTCGCTGTATCGACGAATCGGAAGAGCCAGCGATACGCGGTACTGAGGAGAAGTCTGAGGTTCCTGACATAGGTGGAGAAGATAGATCCTACCTAGTAAGACCAGAGTTCAGACGTGCTGCCACCACAAGGATTCCTGAGCGTCCACGACTGGCCGATGTGGTTGAGAATTATTCCGGAACATACAAAGAGCTCCGAACGAGAATCCATTTCAACCGGCGACAATATGACAGCTCCTCAAGACTAACATCACGGAGTGGAAGGTTCGGGAGGCAGGACCGAGCAGTAAAGGCGTATCCTAAACATGAAATTGTCATGCTGCAGGATTTTCTCAACCCAAGCACCTTGGTCAAGCTTAGTCATATGAGAGAAGACGATCAGGACAGCTCCACAATCCATCAACAATCTTCCGCTGTGAACGTTTCATCGGGTGTTCGAAGCGAGACCGGGCACGATGCCTTGCCAGATCATGATATTGCTGGCAGAAGACTACATAACGAACATGGAGTCCACTTACGGAGGAGATCACACGTCAGTCTACGGGATACGCAAGGATTAAACCTTCTCAAATCACACATAAGACATCCAATCGCCAGAGACTGGTCTCCAGTTCGCAAACGTTATGTCGCCTCTGTGGCCTGTTTGAGTACAGCTCTCATTGGAGTATTGCTCGGAATTTATTCAGGCCTCGTTCCATCTATTCAATATTATATCGTTGATCAATCACACGTCACCATTCACGGCAATACGGGTTGTTTCCTGGCACTTGCCTTGCCATCGTGCTTCCTGTGGCCATTGCCTTTACTCCATGGTCGGAAACCTTACATCATGTCAAGTCTTATCATCGCAATGCCCCTACTTTTCCCGCAAGCAATCGCTGTCAGTAGCCAAAGACTGACCAATACTACATCTTGGAGAGTGCTGCTTCTAGTTTCACGTACCTTGATGGGCGGCTCATTGGGCTTTGCCAGCATGAACTTCCACTCAGTCCTGACAGACCTGTTTGGTGCTTCTCTGATGTGTAGACACCCTCATCAGGAGGTTGTCGACCAGTACGATGCAAGAAGGCATGGTGGCGGTATGGGGCTTTGGCTTGGTATATGGACTTGGTGTTGGATTGGATCCCTTGGTCTAGGCTTTCTCATCGGCGCAGCTATTATTGACAAACATCCACCCGCTTGGGGGTTTTATATCAGCATCATGATGATTGCGGTAGTGTTGATTCTCAACGTTGCATGCCCCGAAGTCCGGCGGTCTGCGTTCCGCCGCTCGATTGCAGAAGTACGAACTGGGGGGGGAATCTCGCGCCGGTTGGCTCGAGGAGAAATCACGATGCATCGAATCAAGACAGGTCCCAAGTGGTGGGGTCAGGAAGCATATCATGGGGTACGTTTATCCCTAGAGATGCTCGAGCAACCTGGCTTCGCCGTCATGGCTCTTTATGTCGCATGGATTTATGCACAGGTCGTGTTGGTGATAATTCTATTAGGTTCACTTGTATCTCGATCATACCGCCTAAGGTCGCCCTATGTCGGTTTGCATGTCGCTGCGATCGCACTCGGTGCTGTTCTTGCAATCCCCTTTCAGAAAGCCAGCGTATTCTCGAGATCTCGCCACCGCGAGGGTAATTCTAACCGCGAGACAATTACCAAAAAGGTGGTTTGGTCATCGCATCTTATTCGCCGGGCCACCTTTACCATCGCGCTACCCATCGGCGGTGCCTGCTATACAGCTGTTTCATCTGGGCCTCCGATCAGTTCTGGCGCACCTGCATTCTTTGCACTCTGTATGGGCTTCTTATCATGTCTCGCCATTGCAGAATGTAACGGTCTCATTATGGAAACATTTGACACATCAGATCTGACACCTGGCATGGTTAGCCGCCACCGTGATCCCTCAGGGCAAGACCAGCGGAGGACCAACTATTCATCATATCCAAGAGTGACAGCAGGATTCGCGGTAATACACTCCTTCTCATATATCCTGGCAGCTGGCTCGACCGCGTTGGGTGGCCATGCAACTCGCAAACTTGGTCAGCAAGTTGCTACAAGTATTGTAGCTGGTATCCTCTTTTTCTTAACTGTTCTATTACTTCTTGTCCTCATACGCTTCAAGAACGTACTCATTATACCCCGCTCAAAGTCGGAAGAGATGGAGAAGATAACTCGAGCTCGGCGAAAGTCTACAAAGCGCAGGGCTTCTATGCCTCATGACCTGCGAGCGAGGATGGAAGAGGATTATGCCTGGCGGCCTGTAATGACAGGAAATCCAGTCGGCAAAAATCGACGGATGAACGTATTGGAGATGGGAAACCTGACAAGATGGCAAGATATCCGAAGAAGAAATAAACTCATAGATGCGGGCGTGCATCTCAATCGCGATACACTAGATCAAGGCTTGGACGCCCTGGATGTTGCACTTGAAGACCACGTTGATGACATGCGACAAAATGCACAAGGATTTTTCAGACGAGGGAGTTTGAGAAGACATGGAAGTCGTATCCCGCGGAGCAATCAAAGCAGCGAGCAGACATTTCATGACATGGAATTGGATATACTTGATCCTATTGGTACGCCGGGTGAGTCATCTCAGCGACCCCAACAGTTTGTTGAGAGGGAGTGTGTAATGGGTCAGACAATCAAGGAAGAGAACAAAGACGAAGCTCAGGCCAGATCAAGCAGCTTCGGGAATATGCAGGCCTAAAACTGCACAGAGAAAATTGGAGTTGCATTAGAATGCCTTTGTAAGATTAGAATGAATGTCTAAGGGGGCGTAGTTTAGTGTATACAAAGATGTTGATCCTAATAGCTCGTTTGTGTCCTGGTGCCTTTTACTTCCAGTCTATGGCTAATGCTCATTATAGCTTTCAAATGCGGGACTATTATACAAGAATGATTCGATATCTAATTCACAAAAGAAAGAAAAAATGCCAGTGTAGTTGCCGGGGCATACTTTCGCGATTGTGCTTTCTATCGAACATTAAGGAAAATATCGTCTCCTCGCCGCGTAGGGGTCAGTGTCGGTTTCCAGTGAGGCGACAAGGGAAAGTCAGGAGGGGTCTTGTTTTGATCATCACGATTCCATTTCGGGGCATTGTTTTGGTCTGTGCCGATAGTCATGTCGGCAGCACGACCAGAGCCCACGCGTTTGGCGAGGAGTGAGTCCTGACTTCCAAACTGTGAAAGCGGAGGGTTTGTGGGTTGAGGGGGTCGGTAGCTTTGATACATGGATGGGTGGATTTGAGGTTGCTGCTGAGCAGGGTACTGTTGATATGATTGATATCCAGCTTGGCTGGGTTGAGGCTGTTGGCCTTGTCGAGTTTGGAAAGAAGGGTACATCTGTGTTGAGTTTTGATAGGATTGGTGCTGTTGTAGTGGACGCTGATAGGACTGCTGTTGCTGGATAGATTGATATGAAGGGGCCATACGTTGAGTGGGCTGCCAGGCGTTCTGCTGCTGTGGTTGATGATGCTGACGCTGTTGGTGGTGATGGTGGGAATGCAGACGCTGAACGGGTTGCCAAGCTGCTTGCTGCTGACGAGGAGAAGGTTGGAACGAGGGAGGTCTTTGATACGGTCTATACTGTTGGGGTTGGGGACCCGAGGCTGAACGACGGTGTTGTGAGGGTTGACGAGTCTGAAGAGGTTCAGGATATGGTGGATCAAAGTAAAAAGGAGAAGACCGGATCTGGTTTGGGTTGATAGCCAGAGGCTCTACGGTTTCTTCGGATTCAGGGGAGGGTTCGGGGGAAGGCTCAACTATGCGCATCGTTGGAGAAGTTGTCTCAAGCCCTGCGTTGGGAATGGTTTCATTGTTTTGTGGGCCTGTCCGTGGTAGTGACTGCAGTCCTGGGTAGTTTCCAGTTGGGGGCTGCATCATTCCCAAAGTCGGGCTCGGTTGTCCAGGAGGACTATACACGATCTGTCGCGTGGGGGGAGCGGATCTCATGTTGACACTCTCTCTTGAACTTCCCATCTGGCTAGCACGTCGAGGATCCCGAGGTGGGATCCTGGGCTGCTGCTGGCGGTTACGTACAGACTGCGGAGACTCGACAACTGGAGATAGGCTGACTTGCTGTTCAAGCGCCAAGGAGGGGATACTTGAGGAAGACTCAGTTGAGGTAGTGATAATTGTGGCACTACTGCTACTAGAGTCTTCGCGTGGTCGAGTCAAGGGCCTAGTCATGGAGCGGCGAGAAGAAGCGCTGCGTCGTGGGTGGGGCTGCGACGAGAAGAAGGGAGAAGGGTATTGCGGGCGAGGCCCAGGCCTTAGATGTGATCCCGCAGGGACAATTTCAGCTGCGGGCGCAAGCATTTTGACATCGTTTTGATCTGCATTGCTAGGAATGCCGTTGTCGAACTTGGGAGCTGACTTGGTCGTCCTCTCTTGAGATCCCTTGGAGTCTTGTGAGCCCCGTGCTATGAGTGAGGCACGTTTGGGATTGCCAAGAACCCAGTTGCCATACTGGTCAGCGACATAGTAAGTCGTTGCTGAAAGAGGTGTTGATGGCGGTGGTCTCCAAACTTGGGAGTTGGCGTTGGGAGATATCGATGTGCGATCTTCCTCAAACTCAGTCACGTTACTCTCGCGGTTGTTATTTCCTGGAATCGCTGACATAGATGTGTCAACGGGAGGAATATACAATTTTGGTGGTACAGGGGCCATTGGCCTAGATCTTGCTGACGACGCAGCAGCAGCAGGCACAGCCATTGTTGGTGGCGGTGGTCGATGGTTCTCGTCTCGATCTGCTTGTTCTGTGACCTTACGTCCAGTCTCTCCCCATTCTGGTTTGAGAAGAGGCAAAGGCTTCTCGTTGGTGACCCCATTGGAAAGATCCGGCAGTATTGGCTTTGCAGGAAGAAGCTTTGATAGTCGTCTCAAGGGGGAAGAGTGAGTGGTGTTGCGGTTGGACGGGGGAGGTGATAATGCTATGCCAATGCTTTCAGGTTTGATGCTCCTCCGGTTGTAAGCAGGCGGTGGCGGGGGATTACTCGAAGGATCCAAATCAGGACGGAGTTGGTGAATCATCCAAGAGTTATGCCCACTGTTATCAGATCGGGCAGGTTTATAACCCCACGTATCTCTCATAGGGAGGAAGCCTGTTTTGATATGAGGATACTTTCTTCGTCGATAGTATCTCGCCAATACAATGGCCCCAACCGCAACTCCAACAGCGGCAAGGACGCCTACCGATATGCCGGCTACCTGCTCAGTGGAAAGTGTGTTCGACTCATCACTGTCTTCGTCTTTGCTTGCTCCTCCAGCATTACCGGGTACGTCTGTACTGGAAGTAGTCGCGGTCTCTGATATCGATGCAGACGTAAACGTTTTGAGAGTCGTGGATCTGGTGATGGGGGGTTCAGTGATTGAAATAATTTCGGAATCACTGGTAGCTTCATCTGAAGAGTCGGTCGAAGATTGCTCCTCGGTCGATCGAGTTGTCGACCTTTTCGTGGTTTTTGATGAAGGTCTTGGAAGGGGAGGAGGTGACGATGTATCGATGACTAGAGTTGTTGGTAATGTTTCAATAGTGCTCGATGTGTCCGAACGCAATGTTGTTCTGGTCTTGGTCCTGGTTGTCATCACTGAGGGAAAGGTAACCACTCCTCCTGAAGGGGCCAAAACTAATGTTGCTGTGATGGTGAGATGAGTGGGATATACCGCATTGGGCTTCCCGCTACACATGTCGTACGCATTCTCGATGACTCGGTCTGTTTTCATGTAAGTGATTGTGTTTCGGCAGCATCAACGCTGCTACAACATACCATTTGCTTCGACGATAGAACAGAATCCGATAGACCGTTCTGCAGAGATGCATTGCATAGCACCTTCACCCAGAGTAAAGCCTGATGCTCCCCTTCGAGAACACAAACAGTCTAACAAAGGTCTTCCAGTGCAACTGTTGGAAGCATAATTGACGTTTAGGAAGGAGACGAAGCATTCCTCAGCACAGCTGGGAATTAATCGCGATAATTCGGTTGGGAGATTAGCTGCCAGTACGGCCGTAACACAAAAGATCAACCATGTCGGCACGAAGGAAAATGGCCAACTGGCCATTCTACATCGAAACATCTGAAGACGCAAAGGTCAGTCCCGGGCCGAAGCTGGAGATGTTGAGCCGGTAAACTCACCTATAGAGAAGGGTATCCTATTAAAGGAGATGACCAGCATCTCAACGAAGTGTACTCATAGGCAGTCGTAATAAGAGATCAAAGGTAAAGAAAGACGTAACAAGACAAAGGGCAATTAGTGGTTGAGAGTTAGTACAGGCGGTCACAGACAACAGGAGAGAAAGAGAAAGAGGAAAGGAAAGGAAATGCGAAACACAGTCACGATGAATGCACAGGAAACAAGGGGACATAAGAAGAGTGTATTCGTTTCTCAGCAGCCGCCGTCTCCCGCTACGGCAAAGAAGTCGATCGTGACCAGGCCCAGCGCTTGCTGACCACGCTGGGACATTCCAAGTCATAGACCTGCGCCTGCAATGCAAGCCTCTTGTTCAGCTCAAGGGCCTCTCAAGGGACCATGGAGCCGCCAGAGCGGGCCCCTAACGCTCTCTGCGTCATAATGGAAGAGGCTGCTGCTGCAGGAGCTATTTTTGCTTGGAATGAGTCTTGAGAATCGGTGATGTTTGTTGCGGCGGTTACAGGTTGTGATGTGACTGGCTGAGGTTTGTTGGAAATAGACGCGGGGAGGGGTCCTTTGGGCGTCAACTGCTGACAGCCAACCACCTCAGTTGACATGGAAAGAAGGAAAGCAGTGACTGATCACGTGAAACCATTTCTCTCCAATTACGGTGCTTGTATAACCTCAATCGAGGCCTGCAGATCGACAACCCTTTATTGAGGTTATCAATGGTAGACTATTGCAAACAGGCGTAGACGTTGGCAGAGTCATCACATCCAAGTCCTACTAGTCTCGGAGGAACAGTCACATATGGGGCCAGCTGAAAGAAAAGACAGCGTTACTTTATCTTAGTCGTACATCCACATCTCAGTTCGTTGCGAGATCTTTAAAGACAAGGTTAAGACTGACCAAGAGACCGCCCTTGTTTCAGTTCTTTACAACGGGCATATGAGAGTCAATCAATTGTTGAACTGACCCACACCCTCTTGGGACTATCTCAGATTGTCACAGCCAAAGAATGCAAGCACCATCACTTTGCGTGATACTCATACCATGAGCCTGCTTCTAGACCGAAGGATGTTGGCTTTTCCGCATCATATCATATATTTTACCCTTATGCTTCTTGATACTTAATGTTCTGTTCCCTTAGTCCGAGGTGGGCGCTGCTTTTATCATCTTAATATACATATCATCTCGACTATCATGGCCAACTTTACGTTATATATTCGCATTGAAGATCTAAATTCTGTGCCATTTCAAAGCTCATTCCCCGCCACCCAAGGTCCTGATTAAGTACATCATTTCCAGGTGCACACTCATCAACAGTTAGATGCCTGTGTGGTGTAGACGAATGCAATGCTCGAGCCAGATTCCTAGGTAAAAGATGGACGTTGTTTCGCAAATGACAAGGAACAACAGCAGTCTCAAGACGCCGACGCCGACATAACACCCACAATAGAACAACAAATCCCTCAGGGCACGAGAAGCTCAGAGTATCACCAGGCCATCTCTTGTCTGCGCCAAAAGACACCACAGGTAACGCAGCTCCGCCCTGGGTTTCAACTAAATGCTATGCAATCATCAAATCCTTGTAATGGCAATGTTACATGGCCATTTCGGCCTGCAGCTTCCGAAGTTCGGCTTCCTCGTCGTCCTCTTCGACCACTCTCCCCTTGCTCGGTACAGCTGTGGCATGTTAGTTCTTGCACAAAACTTGATATGGGTCGGGGCACATACGCTCTGCGCTAGCCGGCGTGGGCAGCTTGTGCACAACGTCTGCTACCGGTACATTGCCTGTCTTGAGCATCTGCTCATCGAGCTGCTCTTGTTGTAGCTCATCCAGCTCAGCCTCCAAATCCTCATCGTCGATCGGATCACCAATTGACCTTGAAGTGATAGCGTTGACAATTTCCTCGCTCATAGCATTGTGCTCGTTCAATTGGTCCCTGTATCATAAAATCAGTAACAATTCACACTTGACATAAAACATGTAGGGGGGGACACAGGATGATAACGCACATTGTCGCATCCACCTTATCCACTGTGATATCCTTGTAGATGTGGTTCATCGCCTCGTTGGCCTTGCTCATCGCCGCCAGAGTCTCCTTGTTGATGTTGGCCGATTCGATCGAGTTGATTTGCTGCTCAAGTGTGCCGATCTGTGCAACTGTTTGCTCGAGCGAGTGCTCGTGTGTCTTCTTGCGCCGCAAAGCCGCCTTGGCCGCTACCATCTAGATCAGCATCCTCGTCCCGCATCATTCCCGCCGCAGAGAGAGGGTAAGTCGCATACCGGTCTTGTTTGTGCTCACGTTCTTGCGTGCGACAGCATCCTGCTCGTCTATCTGGTTTTGGAGATGTCTCTCACGCTTTTGCAGCATGTCAAGCTGCGATCGAAGCCCGAGAATCGCATTCTTGGGAGTATCTTTGCGCTTCTGGGCCGCGGCGCCACCGAACCAACCCCACATATTTGCAGATGATGGTCGCTCGAGGCTGACGGGAATGTATTTAGATGGATGAGAACAGGAAGCGCTTGCCCTGTTCCTCTTAAAGAGCCGGTCTCGTTTTACGTTGTCGAAGCGGGAATTGGCGTACCGAGCCTCGACTCAGGTTTGGCTAGTGGGGTCGGGCTGAAAGAGGACTACAGCCGACCGAGTCACGCAGGATAATCAAATCCTTTTTTAATGATCAAGTAAGAGAGAGCAGCTCGAGATGCCCCAGCCGTTGCTTCGTTCAGTATCGTCGTCGTCAGCGTCGTCGTCCTGGGGTAGTGTTATGTCAAAGGTAGCCTGCGGGACTCTTATCGTTGCCTGTGTGATGACGGCACCCTTAGCTTTACCCGCCATTCCCTCTTAATCGCATAATGCGGGGCTGCACGTCTTATTGCAAGACCAAGACAGTTGGAGATCCCGCGCTCATGTTCCATGTGACGCAATATTCACATGGCTAATCTCAAAGTAGAAAGTTTGATTTGCTCGTGTTCTCAGTCACGCGAACTAAACATGAGGCTATTCCCAATTTCCCAGTATCAATGTCATAGCGACTTAACCTGTTCACGTTTCGGATCAGTATAGAAAAACATGGCTCCCAATATAGAGGACCCTGAAGGGTTTAGACCGAAAGATAACGCCTCCGCGTGTCAAACCTGCTGCTGCTGCAATGTTGTAGGCAGTCTAGGTAACCGACTCGAACAGATAACTCGGCACTTTTTTATTAAAGCATTACCATAGACTCCGCTAATAAGATCACGTAACTGGGCAATATCAATATGTAGCTTACTGCTTAGATAAGATAACATGACACATCTCTCAACTGGCAAGAAGCCAGTGTCCAATTATTACAGCAGATGCCTGCTTCGTTCTCGGGTCAGTGTCCAAATAAGCCCCCGTACCGTCAACATGGAACGTATTGAAGCCGCGGCATATCGTGTCTAATTCGAGCGTGCAAGTCTCTTCTTGCAGGAAAATAACGTTTCGTTGTACACACGCGCCAAACCCGGCTTGAGTGTCGGCACCAGGCGGTCAGGATGAATATTGGAAACGTTAACAAGCGTAACGTCATGGGTCTGCGTGTATGGGTTGGGGCGGTCTAGAAACCGGTGAATAAGTTGTAAGTTGCGCAGCAGATAAGACTTCAACTCGAAAACTGCGCTCAAGCTCGGTTTCTTCATAGATTACTGCCCTTTTCTTGAGTGTCGTAGTGCCAGACAACGTAGTTTGGGAGACCAATGACCTGATAGCCGGCTCGTTTAGCCATCTTAGCAAAGCCTTCGGTCTCAGCCTGGTTCTCAAAAGCGTAGGCAGGAAAATTAATGCCTGGAGATGCTGTTAGTTGGGGATTCCTGACCCTTGTCATGTTTTGGTTGCGCACCTGATCGATGGACGTCTGCCTTGACGAGAATGTTGACACCACCGATACCATCGAGTTGGAGCTCAACATCTTTGTTTTCGCGCCAATCTCCCATTCTGCACATGTATTCGCGTCCTGTGTCAAACTCCTTGTAGCCTTCAACAATCACAGTATCTTTCGGCAGGCTGTTGGCAAGTTTTCGGGCTTTGTCTGATTCGATCCATGAATTGTAATCGACTGTAATTGAGCGTTAGTGGCTATCTGGAACTCACAATCAGAATTTTTGGTACTTACATCGACCCTCGATATCTACTCCCTTTTCAAATCTGTGGAACCAGATATCTAGCACGAGTTAACGGTCATTATGCCGAAGAAATTGGTTTGGCCAGACTTACTGGGTACTAAAATATCTCGATCATGAGCAATGAAGTCTTCGATGATTCGTCTGGGCGCTTCTTCAATATCCACATCACGCCAGTACACCCATGAATGTTCTGGCTTTAGAGCAGTGGCTAAGAGGTAGTTTCTTGCCTTGGCCATGGCTTTACGACGTGGTGCTTGTACCTCAAACCCATGTCTCTGCTCAGCGTTCTGGCTAAGGTGGAAATTGAAGTTCTTTTCAATAATCGTGATACTGTTGAATGGTACTTCGTCCTTTCGTTTCTGTAGGTGGTCCAGCTCGGAGGCGAGTACAGCAAGTGTGTCATCTTTTGAATCGGATATTAAAAAGGCAAGATCGATCAGACGGTGCGGATAGGTGAGCTCAGCGACTAGTTTGAAGTAGTTCTTGAGGAAGGGAGCAGCGTCTTTTAATGGTGTCAAGATCAACACTCGTTCGTTTCGGGTGATAGCTTGCGGGGTCGAAGAGATCGGATTTAGGTCGATATGCTCGATCGATGGAGATTCGACTTTCAGAGGCTTGTGGTGGTTGAAGAGAACGGGTGTCTGCATGTGCGCATTCCATAAAGCATGTTCGTTCGGTGTCATTTCCATCGGCGACTTGTTGGGGCCCCAGCAGCGAACGCTATAGACGTGTCAGTCAACATATTCTACCTCAGAATCCACAGGGAGTGTACACACTTTTGCGGCCCAGGGGGCGTTGCTCGGAGACTACGGTATAAGAGCGTCATGATACCAGTCACGCCTATTAGGAGAAGCAAACGTGATCGAGTCAAGCTGTTCCGTAGCATTCTGGTCTGAGGCATCTGGGCCTTTGCGGCCTTCCAGTTGAGTCCACCATGAGGGAGAAGCATGGTGAATGCTCCGAGTGGCTGTCGTCCACTCTAATTCCTGGGTGAGTCGTTCGTCGCAAGCACAATATTGGAGCTGTCGCCGTAGCCTCGTGAGGTCTCCAGTGCCTGCTAGTCTTCAGATGCGCCGAGGGTCGCAATGTCTCTGTTGACCCTTCGCTCCTATGCGCTCCAGAGCTCTGATAGAGATCGAGACAGACTGTGTGTTCTCGGATGCGGAGAGTACTGATTGACTGATATGCCTTTGAACAGGGGGTTTGCTGGGGTGGTTCGAGGTTGTCGCTGTCGCACCAGAGGTCTAGCGTAAGCGTGTCCAAAGTGGCTTCAAAATTCGACAATTTTATATATCATCCATCATATGACGAGACCCAAAACGAGTGTAAGGCGGTCCTCTATCAATGGAGAGAGGATCGACAGGCGTGGGGTGGGAGAAGCCAAGATGAGAAAACAAAGCTGAACACTTTGAGTGACACCTAGGTACGTAAGGTTGCGACAGCTCCAAGATCAGACCAGCACTTTGTTCCAGGGCAGCCCATCCAGGCAAGTTGTTCCATCCCGTCATCACCAGGACTGCCCGGGGCAGTGGACTCCAACTCCATGCCTAGGGGCCGTTGACCCACGGCAGGCCCTACAACTCAGTGAGGTTTGCGGGCCCAGGGACCTAGAGGTGCCCTAAGTCGAAAATGGAACGATTGCCCGACGTAAGTGGGCAGACCTATGGACATGTGCTTACCCTGAAGCATGAGACATTCACATTAGAACCAGTGCATTTACAATTCCACGCGTCGCTAGACGTAACTTAATATTGTGTAAGAAAATTATCAATATTTACCAAGCATTACCACTTTTGTTGTTTACGTTGTTTACCTGCGTATATAGAGAGTTGATATTGATATCCAACGTCAAATACAATTGGGTCCTCGTTGCTGACGTCTTTGGTCCCCAATCCGACAAGAGATCGGCCAATGACATAGGCAAGGCGCAGTTGCCACAAGCGATAGTATCTTGTACCCCTTCATCAACGTGAATAAGAAGAGATATCATCTGCGAATAATTTCCAATCAAAGCAACAACGTGCTGTGCTTCGTCAAAGATAGATGAAGAGGTAGCGAGCGGGGTAACTCATAACACTTGAAGCAACACATGCTCCCTACGCTTTTACGGCATTATCACCCTGTAGCTTCGTATTCATTCACATTACCACCGCGAACACTTCGGACCAAGACAGGTCTCCTATCAACTTACATCATGGCCGCAACAAGGCGCTCTGCACGCCTCAGTACTATTTCTGCGACAAAGGTGGGATCACCAGCCAAACCGACGTCGCAAACCAATGGTCGGAAGCGCAAAGCAGCCAGTATTCAAGACGAACCACAGGCGCCATCCACGCCCCCAAGGAAGCGTGCTCAAGCAAAGGCTGCAACACCAGCAGCTCCGCCTCCCATGACACCGACGCCAGCTGCTTCCGGAGCATTTGCTGACCCCTCAAGCTCTACCAAGAAGCCCCGTAGTGCAGCGGTTGCACGACTTGCAGATCCAAAGTTGACAAATGCAACGCTTCTCTCACCAGAGTCATCGAGGCTGATCACTTCACGAGACATCGAGACCGTCTCTCCCAGCAAGGCGCCCCACGTGAAGACAACAACGGAGAATTTGCTGCAAGAAGCATGTGATTATCTCATTAAAGTTGATGCTCGCATGAAGCCTTTGGTAGAAAATCATCACTGCCGAGTCTTTTCGCCAGAGGGCTTGGCAGATAAGATCGACCCGTTTGAGAATCTGTCGAGTGGCATTATCAGCCAGCAGGTATCAGGAGCAGCAGCGAAATCAATAAAGGCTAAGTTCCTCACGTTGTTCGAGGAGCAACCTGGCGTTCGATTCCCGCATCCATCTCAAGTGGCTGCCAAATCGATCGAGGAGCTTCGCACAGCAGGGCTGTCACAACACAAAGCCGAATACATCAAGGGTCTAGCAGAAAAGTTCGTCAGTGGGGAGTTGAGTGCTCAAATGCTCCATGACGCATCGGACGAGGACATCATGAAAAAACTGATCGCCGTGAGAGGTCTTGGAAAGTGGTCCGTCGAGATGTTTGCATGCTTTGGGCTCAAACGCATGGATGTGTTCTCTCTCGGTGACCTAGGTGTCCAGAGAGGTATGGCTGCCTTTGTGGGGCGCGATGTAGCCAAGCTCAAATCCAGGGGTGGCAAGTTCAAGTACATGTCGGAACAAGATATGACTGAGCTATCGAACAAGTTCTCACCATATCGAACACTCTTCATGTGGTACATGTGGCGAGTTGAGGAGACAGACATTAGCACGATGGAATAGAGTTTGGTTGCCTGGTCGGGGCATGTTTATGTTTGTTCTCATGATAGTGTCGCTTGAACAAAGATCCCACATTGTGTTGTTCGGATACACTCCGCCATTCGCTAATGTGGGTGGTTATGTCACAAATGTGTGAATAGCAAGGATGGAGGGACATATGGTTGGTCTAGACTCAATGAATAAAGCCGGGCCAATGCGCCTAATGGCGGATGGAAAATAGAGATTTTCTTGTCCCAAATGACTTGGCACGCTTCAAAACGGATATCGTACAAATCGCATAGCGTTTTCATTGGCGTCGAAAGAATCACACTTACCAACACTAATTGGCTCAGCTCAGACGGAGACGTGCATTGTTATTCCAGGTTGTTAGTTGCTGTATCGGCGATCGGGTACAGGGGAGGGTCTGCTTGTGCATTTGCTTTTTTAGCGGCGCGAAGACGGTTGCGCCACGAATCGGACGAAAGACGCCCTTGCCGGTCTATAGCAGGTCTCGATTCATGGTAAACGTGGGTCATGGTAAAGAAACAAGAAAAATAAGGATGGGTTTGTATCACCACAGGTGCATTGATACCTACGTGTTCCGGCCTAGCTAAATATCGACCTTCTTGGTAGCCCAGTGGCTTAGCACAATACATTAATAGTAATGAGGCAAACTAGAGTAGGTATATGGAATTCACCCTGACGTTTATCACGAAATATGCAACTCGTCTTCGGCGTGAAATGGTGCAGAGAATTATGTGAGTCGGAACAAAAATATCACAATTTCAAAGTCGTAGACAAGGTGGAAATATGGAATTGTTGGTATTCCTGTACACCCACTTGTGCTGAGTAAAAGGTGCTCAGCCTCCCGAGGGAAAACCTAAATCAACCATCTGCAACCACTTCGCATATCGTGAATCCTCTTGAGGGCTGGCTTGGCAGATGGAAGTGGGAAGTGGGAAAGATGCTTGGCTTGGGATCACAGGCTGGGAATACCAGATGGAGACAATCCCAATCCAGCTGCAGGCTTGGCTGTCTTGAGTGTGGAGAGTGCAACGCGTCAAGGGAGGCCAGCGGATTCCCTACAATTCACACGCTTGTACGGAACGGAATGGAGGCGTGGGTGATCCGGTGCAGTACGTAGACTCTAGATGGACGGAAGATCCAGCCGAGTAGCCAACGGGAAGAAAGCCACGCATTTCTAAACTAAATTAGTTTCTCAACGCGTTGTCATCCGTAAACGGACTGTCATTTCATGCTGATGTCTGGCTGGAAGACATTGAGGCTTTGAGCGTTGCGCTTTGATATGACGGGAGAACACTGAAAAGTTGATGGCCAATGTCTAATGCCTAAAACCTAGCATGGAATGCCTCTGTAGAGTAACCATTAACAGAATATACGGAGTAGCACGCTAGACACGATGCTTTCCAGTGGTAGCTCGAGACCATGAAACAATGCGATAACAAGTTTAACAGCCGATATAGGGATAAAGACAAACCAGGGACAGACCTGGATCAGATGTGGTGCGAGGAATACCAATGAATCTACCCGCTTCCTCGAGAAGTAAAATTTCACCCTTGCGGATATCGGTCCGTAGACTGCCGTGCACCAGGCATTCTGATTATAGGATCGTCCAGGGAAGGGAGATCATCCGAGACTCAGGTTAAATACGGGGTACGCGGCTGGTGACAGTCAGGCTGCATAGAGGAGGGAAATAACGATTACAAGGGAAGATGAGATGAGATTGGAAAATGGAATGGCAATTAAAATCAAGAAAGGGAGAGGCTCTGAGCTTCGCAGCGTCCTTAGGTCACTAATCCCGGAGCCAGCAGAAGCTCCAGAGTTGAACAAGGTTGTGCCGTATTGCCAACATCAAATTTGAATAATGTTCATGCTCGTCAGTGGTTGACAATTGTTCAGCCGTCAATCGACCTTCTCAAGAACCAAGGTCACAGGCTCTTGTTGGTATGGTGTAGCAGCATTTCATGTCAATAACTGATGCTTTCACCCTTAAAAGGCTGACATGTGAGTCGTGACTGTTTCTCAAACACCAAACTTAGTAATTGATCGAGGGTCGATCCAACAGTCCAGCTCTTGTCTCTCAGAAATGATGACGTCTTGGTGGATAAGCAAAAAGGGAACTGAAGCATGAGGGTCAAGGTCCAAGCTGGATCGCAAAATATGCTGAAGCAAGACGAATGGAACAAGATGAGTTTTGACAGGGAATGCGGCGAAATGTCTCCGTCTGTTAATGGGTACTTCGAATGAGGTTCTCAGGTGTGATGCAACGCTCCATAACACCAAACTCAGAGGTCACTCTTTATCGCGTCTGGGCGCATGGGGACACGGCCCCCTGCTAGTTGATGCACAGAGCGGATACTTCCAGCAGCGTCCGTAGCTGAAATGGGGTGCAAATCTCGCGTGCATGCGATGAGATGGAATTAATTACGGAGTAGATGGAGAGCCATGGAGGCAGATAGCTAATTTCGAAGATCAAGATTACCTGGGGAGTTGAGAACAACCCTGCGTTAATATCAGCCCAGTATCTTCGTGCAATATCCGCACATGCGTCTCTAAAGTGGTTACCTCCGAATCTGGTATCGAAAGGCTAGAATTAGAGATTGAAATCGAATTGAAGAGTCTGAGCGATAGCGTGATGCCAGCAGCACGGCAGGCGTGGCTGCAGGAGCCGCGGTACTGTGCCTGATAGACCCCCACTAATGCGCCTGTAACGCCCGTAGTCAAAGTCAATGGAACCTGAGAAGTTTAGGTCTGATACAAATCACACACCCGCTACCTTTCCTGAAATGGACATATTGATTGTTTTGATTGGATTCGTTGCTGGCCAGGCATAAAGCAAGGTGCTGTCATTGTTGTTGCATCTCGTTTTTGCTGACGCGGCCAACGATCATCAAGTCCTTTAGGTACGAGCCAGAGCCTGGCCCGCCGTATAGATTAGAGAAGGTATCTATCTGTAGGTTATTTGCCATCAGCCACGATGCATACAAAACAAACCACTCAATGGTTTAGCTAGTGCTTTGATAGTCCGTGGTGGTTGGTGGTAAGGAAGAAGTTTGATGTGGTGATTATTGAGTGACGAGTGAGAGCATGTCTGGTGTAGATGATAGTGGACCCGTGTCTCTGAACCATTAGGAAGGAAATTACCTAGTGCCTGTGCCCCCTGATGGAAAAAGGATCATGTTGAGACTCGCACCTGGCACATGGGTCGGGGTATCCGTTCGCGACTTTCCTTAGCCTTGCCCTGGCACGTCCTTGGTCCGGTACTGGTTCCTTTTTGGTCTCTCCCATGTCTGAGTGCCCCTGGGACCCGAAACTGGCCTGTTGGTGCCTTGCTTGGTTATTTTGCCCCGAGCTCCTAGCCTATCCCCGTGTAGGCATCGCCGAATTCTCACCGTGCACTCATCACTCATCTCGGTCGACCATCTCTCATCTCCTCCCTCTACTTACCTCTCCTCCTCTTTTTTTTTTCTTTCATCTCGTTGACCTTCTTCCTTCCTTCTCCTTGTCGGTAATCGTTCTCGTCCAATTTTTTCACTTCACGCCACTCGTTACCGTCAGGCTCATCGTGACTTTGTCTCCATAGCCGACTTTCCCTACTATCCCCTGTTGCCTCTCTCAGTCTTTCGCCGAGAAATCATCAAGGATTTGAAGAATAAACACCATCCAAACTTTCCAATTACAAAATAGGTACGTCTGTCTATCCAAGTCGCTCGGTCGACTGGGCGCGCATCACTTGGCTTGTGCTTGATTGGTTTCAATCGACCCGACCCGTCTTTCTTGCCGTCTGTTTTCTTTTCCCCTTCACTCGCCTCAAAACAACCTTCCTACAAATTCATCCTTCACTATCATATCAGCGTCCTGTGTCACCTCTTGCTTAAGACCAGACTACTACGCTACTCGTTCTCCTTCCCTCCTTCCTCCATCATCCCTTTCACACATATCCTATCAGGTCGGTTTCCCTATCCACTCGCCTCCCCTAAATAGGGGTAACACTTCACATATCGAACAACTCTAGCAATTGCTTGATGTTCATCATCTACAGCATCACATCCTTCTACTCGCACCCGTCTTCGATTAACGATATCTAACCATTTACTCGCTCAGGTCATAATGCATTCCGTTAAGGTTCTTTCCGCTATCGCGGCCTTCAGCGTTTCCGCAGTCTCCGGTACGTTTTACGATGATCCCAAGACCTGAACATGACTAATCGCAAACCATTATAGCTGCTGCCACCTGCACAAAGGACATCAAAGTCACCGAGCCCACCCCCGTCATCGATTGCAAGGTTGTCAATGCCGATATCATTATTGACAAGAGCGTCTCCGGCGCTGTTGTTATCAACGGCCCCGAGGAGATCACTGGTAACTTCCAGGCCAAGGGTGCTGGCCAGCTCCTTCAGCTCTCCAGTACCTCCATCACCAAGATTGGTGGTACTTTCGAGCTCAACAACCTGGAGGCCCTCAACAACCTTGAGTTCTCATCCCTACAGAGCCTCGGCGAGCTGAACTTCATCAAGCTCCCCCGCCTCGGGTCCCTGAACTTCGGTACCGAAGGTGTCACTAAGATCAAGAGCATTCGAATCACCGATACTTTCATCAGCGATCTGAGTGGTCTTAGCGTTGCCAGTGTCGAGAGCTTCCAGATCGACAATAACCGAAAGATGAACGCTTTCAACTCCGATCTCGTCAATGTCACTTCTCAATTGTTGATCTTTGACAACGGAAACGACGTCATGGAAATTACTATGAACAAGCTCGAGACTGCTGCCGAGATCCAGATTTCCAGCGCTAAGACCTTCATGGTTCCTGCCCTTATGGAGGTCACCAAAAGCTTGAAGCTCAGCGCCAACCCCGAGCTCAAGTCATTCTCCGCCCCCAACCTGACCACCATCACCGAGACCCTCTCTCTTGTGAACATGAACAAGCTTACTAACGTCTCTTTCCCTGCGCTTGGGGAGATTGGTGGTGGCTTCACTATCCAGAACAACACCAAGCTCGAGTCTATCGATGATTTCCCCAAGCTTGAGAAGGTCACCGGTGGTATCAGCCTTCGAGGAAGCTTCGAGAAGTGAGTCTAAATTGTTGATATAACCTTTGTAAATTCTGACAAATATCCTCTAGGGTCGAACTGCCTAAGCTTAAGCAGGTTAGTGGCAGTGTTCAAGTCTCCTCAACCACTGATATCGAGGACTTCTGCAAATTCTTCGACGATCTTAAGAAGGACAAGAGCATTGATGGTGAGGAGAAGTGCACTTCCAACAACAAGAAGGCCAACGAGGGCCAGGACGGTGGTGAGACCCGAGACGGTTCCTCCAACAGCGACAAGAGTGACGACAAGGATAACGCCGCTGGCTTCGTCAATGTCAACATGGCTGTCCTCGCCTTTGCCGGCGTTGCTGCTATCGCTCAGCTTTTCTAAGCAACGAATGTGGTAGTAGTGCCAGCTTCTCTTTTAAGGCGTCATGCCTCTCGTCATCATGTTTCCCGACTTTTCTCTACGACATATTGTGCTTGGTCATTCTTTATGGGGCCCAAAATGCTATTCATGGGGGCGGTAACTGCGTGTAAAGGATAACCCGTTAGAGCTTAATAATCGATTGTATTTGGACTTATTATTCTCTCGCTCGTAACTACCTTCCATCTGGTCTCTGGGAAGCCATGTAAAATCGCTAGAAAAACAAACTAACCCACTCCCGATGTTGTTGATGCCAAGTTCCGCCCCTTGATGATGAATGAACGAACCAGTGAAGAAAATGTTATTGAGAGTGATTCAATTCAATTCACTCACCTATACTCATAGGTAACTAATCAAGCCTCTAGCCCAGTGTATTGTTTTGAATTCTCTCCGGTAAATAGTTCGTTAAACTTGCCGGCACCTAGTAGAAAGGCATCCGATATTTGTATTCTCTGTATTGGTTGCTCTGTGTGTCTCGTCGAAGTATAAATAGCCTGTTCAGACTGCAAGGCACAACCTGTGACGCTTTCAATCGATATTCACACAGATGGAATTACAAAAGAGCCTCCTGCTAGTAGGCTAGATCTCGGTTTTATAAAGGCCTCGACCCCTCCTCAAGCTTGATACGTAGTTCTGGTCGGATTTCTTGACTCTTTTTGAGCCAATTGCTCTATGCGGACAGTTCTGCTCAACAACTGCTTTGAGAGTTTTTGTACACTGTCTTGTTGCCAGTCATCTGAATTGCTTCGGCCATTGTTTTATAAAAGGGCCACGGCGGCAGATCTCATGATGCAAGCACAAGTCCTCGGTGGTAGATTAGCCTTCATGTGATACTCTCGTGATTGATAAGGGACAAGTTCCATCTGGCGCAGCCTGACGCAGTCTCGTAATAAGGATGTTTACTTTGATCGTGAATATTGGGTATCATCTTTGTCTGCGCGTTCATCTTTTCACCACCTGGTTTTCCAAAACACTCGCTGCGAAAAGCAACTGGTCTAGTCATACTTCCCCTGTTCGAACCTTTCTGTGTCGTAAAACTCGGGTATAATCGTATTGCCATTGAACACACGACCATCTAGTTCGTTCACAGCCTATACGCACTGTTAGTTGATTGCTCTTGTTACACCAGGTCAAAGTGATTACCCTAAGCGCTGAAACTTGGTTCGTGAACTTGATGAAGACCCTGCGACTTTCCTGGTCGATATACAACCTCTCCACACGTCCATACTGCGTGGTGTTAGTTACAGCTCTGGCTTCCATTACGAGATGACATTGGCATACCTTTTCTCCACACTCTTCCCCTATTTCTTGTCCTAAGCCTCCAGCAATCTCTTGCTGGAGATTGGGCATATTCTCAAGCATGTTTCGTAATACTATGACATCACTCATAGTACCAAACTTGCCTTTACTGTCATCCTTCCGCTTCCCCCCAACGATCTTGCCCTTACTTCCTGGCTCAGCCCAGCCTCCACCATCTGCATCAGCCTTCTTTCGTCGCTTCTCAACTTGAACACGGAGAGGATTGGTGATTCCTGACTCATCAGCGCCGAGGCCACTGCCTTTTGTCCACCCGTACTTGCTCATGAGTCGATGCGCAAAGCCAGACTGGCCTGGTCGGCTGGATCGAGGTTGTGAATTGTCATCAGGCTGTGATGGGAGATCGGAGCCAAAGGCTGGAGGCGGGGAATACGCGTCGTCTTGTTCATCGTCTGCTGTTGCAGTCTTTTCCTCCTGTGATTGTGTATATCGGATAGGAGCACACGATATTGTGGCCGAGCTTGAGGATCCGGGAGGCGGCGCTGGAGCACATTGTCCCTGAGGAATATCTAAACCACCAGCCTTCGTATCGTTCTCAATCCTTTCGTCCAAAGGAGGCGCTGGAGCTGCAGCTGGAGGAGACTGGGGTGGTGGCGGCGGTACAAATGAATAGGATGAAGGTGGAGCAAATTGATCTGAGAAACATTAGAACTTGAAACGAATATGCAGTAGCACTATACTTACTAGAGGGAACATGTCGGGTTTCTTCGTCCTCGTCCTCGTCCGAAATATCGCTTTCATTGCGTTTTCGTCGGTGCCTGTAAAGCAATGCCTTCCAATCTCTGACTTCTTGGACCTTCTCATCACTGTGCAGGTACTCCTCTACGTTGGTCGGTCTTGTAGGGTCATATACATCGTCCCAGTTGGTCTCAAACTCCTCATCCTGTCTCTTCTTCTTTTTCTTACGGCCACCGCGCTGACGCTTCTCACCCATACCATACATCCATTCATCATCCTCGGTAGCAGCCCAATCTGCAAGGGTTGTCTTTGGTTGAGCAGGAGCTGCAGGAGTTGCACTGGCAGTAGGTTTAAGGGCAGCGGCTTTGGGAAATGATGGCTTTGGTTTGACCTGCTTTACTTGTGGCCGGCGTATAGGTTGAAAGCGAAGGGCGGGATCAATGGTCTTCTTGATAGGATTTTCTGTCGGTGGGTTATCTGTTTGGTTGTAGCGAACGGGCGCTGATGAGATCGTGGCGGGGGCTGGAGAGCTATCGTTGGGATCAAGGAGGTTCTCGTAGAGAGACAGCCCTCCGGGAGGCGGAGGAGGAGGTGGCATCGGTGGTGGCGGCGGAGCTGCCATTGTCGTCTATCGGTTATATTGTATGGTCTATTAAGTGGACGGAGGTCTTGAACGATTGTGTTCGCTGGTGGACTGGCTTAAAGATTGTATTTGGGAGATGGGGTTATCCCGTGGAAAAGAAACTGGAGCTCTAAGTCGAACCTATTTCTGTCCTGTGTGCCGTTGTGTGTTAGTGTTAGTATGGGCTTTGGCTCTTAGATTTAGGTGTTTGCGACAGAATAAATGCGCCGGGTAAATGGCGGACCGAGCATCTGTTGTCCGATAACACAGTTCCTGGGGAAGCTGACACACGCTGGCATGCGCTGGCAGGCACCTGCTAAAGTTATAGCTGCAATTGCCCCTCTAAATTCAGACCCCGCCAACTTTATACCTTAGGTTTGGAGAACAGGAAGCTTTTCAAATACACACCGTGACTGGCATGATTTTGTTTATGCCAAATTGACTCAGGTTTTGCTTTGAAACAAAGCCTCTCAGCTCTTTATTCTTTCTTTCTTTAAATTTACGCCTGCTCTTGCATTATAAATAGGCACCGCATTCTTCCCGCAGTCTTTGTTTCTAGCGCCAACAGCGGAAGTGCTCCCTCAGGATTTTAATTTTCGAGGCGAAAATCGTCACAGGTCACCACCGCCTCCCCCACCATACCGACCTTTCTCCTGCACCTCGCGATCGACGAAACACCTTTCCACAGCCCAATACAACGCTTCGTTCACCATGGCTGATCTTGCGAGCCGAATTACGAAGCCCGACGAGGCTACCACAGCTGTTCCAGCTGAGGATGCTCCCGCCGCTTCTACTGAGCTTGGCCAAGCCGACGGAGCCATCGAAGAGCTAGGTGGCTCTGGCCTACAGGAGCCTGAATGGGATGTTGAAGTTTCCCTGAGCGAGCTCCAGAACAATGAGGCCACACCTTTCCACTCAGCTACTACTTGGCAAGATCTTGGCCTGTATGCGGACATCTGCTCTTCTTGAGATCTATACTGACATCTATGCTAGCCGTGAGGATATCCTGAAGGGTCTCCTCGCCCTCAATTTTCTGAAGCCTTCCAAGGTTCAGGGAAAATCACTTCCTCTGATGCTCAGCGACCCCCCACGAAACATGCTGGCACAGTCTCAGTCTGGTACTGGCAAGACCGCTGCATTCGTCACCGCGATATTGTCGCGGGTTGACTTCAGCAGGCCCGACCAGCCCCAAGCACTGGCTCTTGCGCCCAGTCGAGAGTTGGCCCGACAGATTGAAGGAGTTATCAACGCCATCGGGCGCTTCATCGACAACAAGAAAGTTGCTGCTGCGATTCCTGGTGTCCTACCCCGCGGAGAACCCGTCAGAGCCAGTGTCATCATTGGTACCCCTGGCACAGTGATGGACATCATCCGACGCCGACAGCTGGACATCTCACAGCTTCGCGTTCTGGTTCTCGATGAGGCTGATAACATGTTGGACCAGCAGGGTCTTGGCGACCAGTGCCTACGAGTCAAAAAGTAAGACTTCATCAAACCAACCTCGGCCATCAAATTACTAACACACTTACAGCATGCTGCCCAATGACATTCAGGTTCTTCTATTCTCTGCCACATTCCCTGAGAATGTCATGAAGTACGCCAGCAAGTTTGCGCCAAATGCGCATAGCCTGAAGTTGCAGCGTAGTGAGCTCACTGTCAAGGGCATCTCCCAGATGTTCATCGACTGCCCGGACGACAACATGAAGTACGATATTCTTTGCAAGCTTTACGGGTTGATGACCATCGGTCAGTCAGTCATTTTCGTCAAGGTAAGTACTTCGCACACTCGGATTTTTACAACCTAACCTGGCCCAGACTCGAGAAAGCGCCAACGAGATTCAGAGACGAATGGTTGCAGATGGGCACAGAGTCTCTGCCCTCCACGCCGCGTTCGATGGATCTGAGCGAGATGATCTTATTACCAAATTCCGTAACGGTGAGAACAAGGTTCTCATCACCACTAACGTTCTGGCTCGCGGCATCGACGTTTCCAGTGTGTCCATGGTCATCAACTATGATATTCCCATGAAGGGGCGTGGCGATAGCGAACCTGATGCCGAGACTTACCTACACCGTATTGGCCGAACTGGTCGATTTGGCCGTGTTGGCGTCAGTATCAGCTTCGTTTACGATAAGAAAAGTTTTGATGCCTTGAGCAAGATTGCCGAGATGTACGGTATCGACTTGGTCAAGCTTGATACAGAAGATTGGGATGAGGCCGAGGAGCGTGTGAAAGAGGTCATCAAGAAAAACAGAGCCCAGGCTTCTTACGCTCCCAGTGCCACTGAGCCTAAGACTTCCGGGGGTGCTTAGAACTTGCCCGCGTATGGAGTACAACATGGATTTCAGACTGGTTTCGGGAACAACGGATCGTACCACAACGAGTCGTACTTTAACGGTGCGGCCAATGGTGGCATGAACTCCAACGGGTTTTCCTCCAACTCCCCAGCCTTCCACCACATGAGTTATTGAGGCTGCGTAGGTCGTCACGGATTGATTTACTAGCGATACTTGTCAATGTTTTTGGGCCACGAATTGTGAGCTAGGGATGACTAAACATCGGGCGGAGAAAAGGATGTGAGAACATGGGACTACTATAGCTACCCTACATCTGTAGTAACGTGAGATATCAGAGACTAAAAAGAAAAGAAGGTGCTATCCTTTCATATCAACGTCCATTCTTGCTTTTGCTGTGGCCGTGTAGATATGTTGATTAACGATGGTCTGCTTAAAATATTCGCCCTACGTTGAATAATCAGTTTCATGTTGACGTTATAAGAATCTTAGCTCGCGTAAAATGATGGGCGATGCATCCACAGACCACCCATGGTCTTAAAGTATGATACTGGCATGGATCAAGGCGCATTGTATGCCATGGTAGTCTCACCGGGAGATGATGTATATCAACCGTAAAGCCACGGAAATATAGGTCGTGTTCCACGTTCAAGTTATTGCTAATCAAGGATATCTCATGGTGTTAAGCTCAAGAGCTTAGTGAACAGGGGTTTAGGTGAGAGAGGTCCCTACGTCGTAAATACAGGCATTTTATAGATGAACCTGAGTTTGACATAGCAATGAAACTGAATGGTCATAGTAGATTTTAGATTGTAAAAGATAAAGAAGAATATCGACGATAGTCAATAACAAAGCTTAGAATCAAATCTTTTGCTAATATTCTTGCTCACATTTTCATGGGAATCATAACCCTGCTTGATTACAACTTCTCACGATCCAGCCTCTTCATTTCTAGTAGCCGCACTCACCGCCCTGCCAACCTCGATACCGTCAACGGCGCTACTGCCAGGAACGAATTTTTATTTGTATTACAAAAGCAAGGAATACGACTTGCGGTGGAAGCTGCGGAGGCTCGAGGATACTAGTAACGGGGCATAGATATGCATGTGATGATCAACAGGCAACTACGGGACGCAATAACAGGAGCTCCGCTGCAGACCTTCGTTCGAGATCGAGTCGTCTCAAGACACAAGGCTTACCTGGCCAAAACGATAATGTCATTATCTTCGCATATCACGCCCAGCTCACAAAGTGCTTATCACCCCAGCACCAGTTCAACAACGCTCACCAATAATAACAACAATAGTGAAGCGGGCGGATGAGAAGTTGCTGTCCAGGCTGTCCATGAGCATAAACCGGCCTGGAACAAGTTGGGCGTCGTTTCATAGAGATGGACATATCTGAGGGAGGATATTGTTTGACAATGTGTGGCACACCAATCACATCCGGCAAAGAAGAGTTTGGGAAGAATGGTCTACATACATAATCTGAGGCCCGAGGGTCTTTGGATGCTGAGATGCATCATGCATGATGGGAGGCGAGCCACGTTGCACACCTTGAGGCAAGTAAACCGCTCAGTCACAGCTATCGATCGACAACTTGCCGAGTCATCCAAATCCAAGGTTTCGAGTCTCAAGATGCCGTCCCCCACCTGGCACGACTAGCGAGGCCCGTACCGGGGATCCGCCTGCAAGGTGCGGTATCTGGCGTGGGGATGGCGGGACCGATATCTTTGTTAGCCACCAATATTGAAGCCGATCCGGATAACTCTGCAGCTGGCGGTGGACGACATGCCTCTAACGGTATCTGCAGTCCCCTCTGAAGGGTCCATCATAACAACCTGGAACCCACCACGGTCCTCGATTACGTCTATCTGGACAGAATGACCTCGATACGCAATCATCATGGTTGCAAGTACTCGTCCACGCTTGCCCCATATTGATTTAATTGCCATGCTGGCAGCGGGCCGTCGATGCAGGTCCGTACCGGTTCAGCCATGGAAAGCTGGGTGCTATTGGGCCGCGACAGGAATAGGCCTGGCCTCATCCAACAATGGATGCAATGCATCACTGTTCAACCTCCTCGAGTCTTTTGATGGCCCGCCCCGTCCGTCAGGCTCGCCTTACTGAACTTAACATGGAACCCAATGGCCCCTGCGACGTGGCGCCAGCCAGCGTCGGTCTTGCATGGGCCAATTGCGCATGGGCACGATGCAGCGCTCGCTGTAATCCATGGCTTTGGGCGTCTGTGGCCCATCACGAGCAGGGGACTGGGCCTTGTCAGGCTTGCATGCTTTTTTTTCTCCAGCGGTCCAGTCGAAACGTTAACGGACCCATCCAACGCTCGCCTCACAGAATGTCTACCTCTCGTGAATGACCTCTCGGGACCTCCCACCCGTTCGCCCGTTATGATCCGAGCCTTGCATTTCGCAAATCAACGTTACTGATCTCACAACCCTTTTGCTTTATTCCACTGCCCAATAGACGTTTTTGGCACATTTTTGCTGAGCTGTCGCGCCCTGCAGTACGCCGCATGATACCCGACCCATCGTCTATCCACCCCCCATCCTATCTGTCCACCCATTCATTCCCACGACACATAGACAGACTACCCGTTTTGTATACGCTACAATTAAACGGGCACTTACCAGATACATTAGGTGGGAGGCTTGACAATTTCAGGCCTGCGACACATCCAACCTTCGGTGGTCCTACTGCAGCTACCCGATTGCCTAACTGGCCTGCTGCAAGAAGCAAGATAATAGAGTTGCTCCCCGGATTTTTATCCTAGGGTTCTTTTCGTAATGGCAGGTGCGGATAAAGAAGAGAAAGTATGAATTACGGCTACAGCTACGGCTATGATTATTACCCCCCTAGTGGTAGGACACAAGTTGATTGGGGTAATGTACAGTTCTCCGATTTCTCACAAATTCAATACTCCAGACCAGAATTATCAGATGCGGAGGATGATCCTGAATACGGAGGTAAGTGTAAACCATACTGTTTCCATATCCTGGAATTCCTCGTTATCTCCGTGCTAAACTATGAATAGGCGGAGATGCATATGCACAACCACTTGTGAGAGAACAAACTTCACCACTCTCAAAGAAGGATAAGAAGGATAAGAAGGATAAGAAGAAGTTGAAGAAGCAAAAAGAAAAGGAGGTCGCGATGCAAGCAGAAGCAGCAGCAGCAGCCGCGTTTACACCTCCCGCTGCACCAGATCCACCGGCACCACCAGCAGAAGCCGAGTCACCGACAGCCAAGAAGAAGAGCAAGAAGAGCAAGAAGGGCAAAGAGTCAAAGTCTAATTCAGCACCTCCCCCTACACCAGTTCTCCCACCTCCCCCTGCCCAGGAGAGCAAGGAGGCGGAGAAGGTAGAGGTAGAAACAGAGGCCGAGGCCGATACAGTGGCGAAGACTGATGAACTTGAAATCGCCGGAATACAGGACAAGGCCGATTCAAAAAACACTCAAATCACAGAAGAAACGCCAGCAGAAGAGCCAGCGCCCAAAGATGACGAAGTACCCAGAGAGGGTCTAGCACCTGAAGGCTCCGAAGATAAGGAGCCTCTCAAGGAAGAAACGCCCACTGAGGAAGCCTCTGCAAAGGAGGACCCCCCTTCAGAAGAGACACCGGCTGCTGGCACTGAAGGGATACCTGTCGAGGGGGAAGATTCAGCCCAAGACGACACACGTGAGGAAGATGCAGCAAGAGAAGAGGAGCCCAAGCAAGAAATCGCCACAGAAGACACACCTAGAGAGGAACCGATAGAGGACGAGAAGCCTACAGAAGAGACTCCCGCAGGAGAGGCTCCTGCAGCCGAAACACCTAAGGATGATACCCCAGCGGCAGAAGAATCATCACCAGGGAACGATGTACCTGCTTCGGCAGAGGCGCCTGCGGAGGCCCCAGCGCCCGAGAAGCCGACAGAAGACGTCCCTACAACAAATGATCCGAAGGATGACACCCCAGCAAACATCGTACCAATACCTACAGATGATGTTCCTGCCGGGGAAGATTCTCCAGAGAAAGTTGAAGCACAAGCCGAACCAGAGGTGGCCAGTGTGTCTGGGAAGGATGATGATGTTGGCGATGAATCTGTAGCAGCAGCTGAAACGAAGCCCTCAAGTAAGAGCTCGAAGAAGAGCAAAAAGAAGGAGAAGAAGAGAGCAGCTGCCAAGACTGATAAGTCACATCATCACAAGCCCTCACATTCGAAATCTTCATTGAAGGATATGGGTGTTTCCAACGATCAAGCACCCAGCCCACCGCCCGACTCAGAAGAGAAAGAAGAGGGGAATAATCTACCGTCCGGTACTCCCACAGAGGAGATAAAGACCGTTGAGCCTGAAGCGGAAACTCAGTCCAAGTCTGCGGAAGAGGCACCACCCCCAGCAGAAGAATCAGCACTGGTTGAAGAAGCCGAACCCGCAGATGACTCAAATCCCAAAGACGAAGCTCCGGCAGAGGAAATGGGATCTGCGGTGGAGTCAATACCTATCGAGGAGAAGGCTGCCGAGGTTGAGGCTGAAACCGAGACCGAGACCGAGCCTGTAGAGGAACTGCCACCTTCAGTAGAAGAGCCAACACCCGTTGAAGAAACGAAGTCTGTGAAGGAGCCAACACCGGCAGAGGAGCCGAAAATTGCAGATGAAACTTCAGTTAAGGAGGACAACCAGACAGAAGAGCCTTCGGCAGCTCTACCTGCAGCCTTGGCTGCCCGCGAAGCTGACAAGGCCGAAGACGATAGCAAAGCCCTGGAAGTTGTGGAAACTGCCAAAGCAGCAGACGATCAAGATCAAGAGAAAAGCAGACCTGCAGGCGAGGAGGCGGCAACTAGTATCGACGTCTCCACAGAGTCAGGTAAAGCTTCTGAGGATGAGTCTGCTGTTATGGAAACTCAACTGTCGAAACCAGATGAGAAGACTCAGTCAGTAGACGAAGTGCCTATCGATATAAAACATGAAGTTACCGCCGAGAAGGCACCTGCCGACGATACAGCAGCTGAAGCCGAGAGCAAGTCTGTCGTAGGTGGTGAGATTTCCCCTTCACTAGAGGAAACGGCCGATGACAAAGAAACTCCCGAAGTCGAGGATCCTAACCAACCAGAGCAATCAGAGTCTAACGACAAGGGTGATGCTGACATGGCTAAAACCACCGATACCAATGATAAGTCTGTGGAAGAAGAGGAACCAGCCGTGCCTGTCAACCCGGAAGATTCGGCCGAAGGTGACGAAAAGGCTTCTGAAGAAAAATCAGACGAGCAGAATAGCAATGAGGATGCCCCACCAGTCGAGGAGAAAGTTGAGTTGACAGATAATTCGTCAACAAATACAGAGATGCCGGCCATAGAAGATCAGCCCTCTGAAGAAGACAAGGTGGTTGCTGACAAGCCGGCGAAAGAACCGGAATCGACACCAGAGGCGCCCAAGGAAGAGGTCCTTGTGGAGGATAAGCCAGTAGAGGATACCATCAATGCCGATGATGCAGGTGCTTCTTCGAAAAAGAAGAAGAAGAAGAAGAAGAAGGGAAGCAAAGGTGGTACCTCAACACTCATACCTGCACCTGACCTCACGCCAGCAACTGGAACCACTATCGAGCCTATCTCTGAGCCTACCGGTGAGACTACTGTTGAGGTCGAACCTGCGACTGAGTCTGAGCCTGCTGCCGAACCCGCGACTGAACCCGTTGCTGAGGCAGTGTCAGAAGCCACTCCTGAGCCTGTTGCCGAGTCTGAACCCGCCACTGAACCTGCGGTCGAAACCACCGTTGAACCCGTCGCTAAGTTTAAACCTGCCGCCGAGTCTGAACCTGTGGTTGAGCCTGCTGCTATTACTGAGCCTGCCGCTGTCGCTGAACCCGCGGTCGAACCCATCACTGCTGAACCTGCGGCCGAGCCTGAGCATGCTGAGGCCATCCCTGAGCCTGCTGCCGTCATTGAGACTGATGATGATTCTACTGCCGAAACCATAGCTGCCGTTACTGAACCCGCTGCCGTTACTGAGGTAGAGCCTGAGCCTGAGCCTGCCACCGTCACTGAGCCTGCCGCCGATCCTGCCATCGTCACTGAGCCTGCCACCGTCACTGAGCCTGCCGCCGAGCCTGCCGCCGAGCCTGCCGCCGAGCCTGCTGCCGTCACTGAGCCTGTTGCCGAGTCTGAACCCGCTACTGAACCTGCGGTCGAAACTACCGTTAAACCCGTTGCCAAGTTTGAACCTGTCGCCAAGTTTGAACCTACCGCCGAGTCTGAACCTGTGGTTGAGCCTGCTGATGTTACTGAGCCTACTACTACTACTGAGACTGCTGCTGCTACTGAGCCTGCTGCTGCTACTGAGCCTGCTGCTGCTACTGAGCCTACTGCCGTCACTGAGCCTGCTGCCGAAACCGCCGGTGCCGAGTCTGAACCCGAGTCTGAACCCGAGTCTGAATCCGTCTCTGAGTCTGAGCCCGAACCTGCCGCTGAGTCTATTATCGGGACAGCTGCCGAGTCTAAGTCTGCTGGCGATCCTGCCCCTGAAACCTCCATAGCTATTTCTGAGGAGGAAGCTGAGTCTGAAGCAACTACATATGAATCGCCGGAAGATGGACCCAAGTCTATCGAGACTTCTGGGGGTGGAAATACAGCCATTGAAGAAGAGGCCGGAACAGAAGCAGCGCCCACAAAACCAACAGGTTCTCCCAAGGACGAAGAAACTAAGAGTGTGAACGCTGTCGATTCACCTGTGGTTGGCGCCTCGGAAACCACCACCCAACCCCAGGAAAAGAAAGAAGAGACTGCCGAGATTCCTGCCAAAACAAACAGTGAAGCGGACTCTGAACCAGTGGTGGTACCCAAAGCGGAAGATCCCTCCGAGAAGGAGACACCACCCAAGGCCGAGCCTGATACTGTCCCCAGCGTAGTCAACCTTGCAGAAAATCCCGGTGACAAGAAGGCCGATTCTCCCTCCGAATCTTTGAAAGGAGTCACCCCTGGTGAAACTAGGAGCGATGGACTAGTCGACGAGAGTATCGATGCTAAACATATTGACGTAGTTCCGGAGCCTGCCGCTTCCAGTGACACTGAGCGAGAGCAAAAGTCGGACTCAGCAGATGGCGAGAGGGCCGAGGAGATCAATAAGGAATCTTCACACCTACCGGAAAAGAACGACGAACATCAAAATGCTCCCACAGAAACTCCACTAGAGTTCGAAGCACCTGCTCTAGTTGCTGAGCAGAAGCAGGATGATGAAACTAAAACTTCTGAACTGAAAGCCGCAGCTGCAGATGACAACCATAGCAAAGTTGATACCGAAATAGTTGAGCCCAACACAGGATCCGATGGAGTCGATGATGAAGACAGCCCTTCTGAATCTGAATCTGAACCCCAGCCATCGGAGAATGGCACGGTTACACTGGACGAACCCCCCATGAAGGCTGGCGTTAAGGAACCAGCAGAAAAAGTAGCCTTGGAATCTGAAGGTACGGAGCTAAAGAAAGGGGTAACGGATGAGCAATCGCCTTCCGAGGTCCCCGCAGGGAAAGCCGACGAACCAGCGACTCCTATTGACAACGCTGATGAAGCACTGTCAACGGAAAAACTGGACGACGGCGCTGAAGACGACAAGCCCGCTGACAGGGAGCCAGAGTCGGCTGCAGGAGATATCGATGTGCTTGATGTTGAGCCCGAGCCCACAGAAGGAACACCAGCCGAGGCAGATCTCAATGCGGCAGGCTCTCCGGACGACGAGAATGGCCCTTCTGAATCTGTCGTGGGTCAAGCCGGTAATCTCGAGATAGAGGCGGAGGCAAGGGAGGAATCAGTGGATAAATCTGAAGGGTCAACCCCTCTCAATGTTTCTGATACCGATGAGATGAAGGCCCAAGTCGAAAATGAGCATGGCGAGAATCCAAGTCTCGACACAGATAATGTTACGGACAAAGGTACTGCTAAAGCTGAACTGGATGCATCTACAGGCGAACCTGAAGCTTCCAAAGAGGCCGAGAGCACCGATGAAACCCCTCTAGACACCAATGACGAGAACGCTCAAGAACCACCAGCCATACTGCCAGAAGAGGACAGCAAGCCGGATGAGAGCCCCTCTCCCCCCGAGGAAGCAGCAAAAGAAGAATCCGTCACCGAAGAGGAAGTCAAGTCGGCGGACGAGGCACCTACTTGCAACGAGAAGTCTGAGAGTGAAACAGAGCCTTCTGATAATAAACTAAGCGACAGCAAACAAGTGTCAGATGATAGTGTACCGACCGCGGTGCAACTTACACAAGTAACCGAAGACGCTACTCCTGCCGACAACGGCTTTTCGGAAGATATACCCAAGTCTGATGACAAGCAAGAGATAGTGGATAGGCCCACATCGAGCAATCTGGAAGAAACCAAGGACACGACTTCTAAGGAGGAGCTATCTGCTGACACAGCTGGCGACAAAGCAGTGGAAGTGGTAGTATCTAACGAGGAGCCAGCGAATCCGGTGGCAGCAGCAGAAGAACCTGCTGCTAGCAATACCTCAGGAGAGGATGTGGGAGCTCTTGAAGAGGCATCAAACGAGCCCGCCGGTGCCTCAGAGAAAGCTGCCGCAGTTGATGTTGATCTGGATGACAAGGACAAGCCTTCAGGTATTGCGCCTGATGTGGCAGCTGAGCCTGCCGACGAGAAACCCGACGGAGCAGGCAAGGCCGACAACGAGTCAGATGCAAAAGCGACCGATGTCTCTGAGGAGAAACTAGACACAACAGTCCCTGCGGCTGATGAAATCAAAGAAGAGGCCAGCTCCCACGAAGAGGAAATGACTGCAGAGATTTTTGTGGCTGATGAGGAATCTGAGAAAGTCGTTCTACCATTTGACAACGAGCCTGCAAATGACTTGCCTAAAGAAAAAGCCGAACCCTCTGACGACAAACTCATACCAAAAGCACCCATCGACGACGAACCCAAGGAAGATATCAACATTGCCAGGGAAGAGTCAACTGAGCCAGTCGCTGAAGCTGAGCCAGTCGACGAGAAAGTAGCAGCCAAAGACAAATCGGGCGAGGAAGCACCAGCAACCCAAGAAGAGCCAGAGGAAAGCTCCGGATTAGCTGACATCAAACCAGAGGAAGAGGCCGTGCCTCCCGAAGACAAGCAGCCGGACGCTCCTGTGGCCCCCGAGGACGAGTCCAACAACGATGTCAAACCAATAGAAGCATCACCTATTCCTGCAGCCGTAGCTGAAGACAAGCCTGCTCAGACGCCAGATGCCACTACGCACGCGGAGCCCAAGGAGATTGTGGCTACTGAAGAAGCTCCAGCTGCGGAGATTGCAGATGCCCTGGAGGAATCCACAGCTGAAGAACCGGTTCCTGTGCCTGCCGAAGATACAGCTTCTACTGACAATAAGCCAGTGGACGACTCCAAGAGTAACGAGGACGAGGCCAAGGAAGCAGCACAGGAGGCTGACGTACTAGATGAAGAGAAGCCTACTGGAGAAGAAAAAGCCCCGGAAACCGAAGCTGCTACTGCGAAGTCGCTTGAGGAGTCTGCCGACACACCTGCTGAAGCAGAAAAGGAAGACGAAAAAACAAACAAAGCCTCAGTCGAGGAGGAGGCTAAGGCGAAGGAAGTCGAAGAGAGCAAAGACACACTTGGGCCAATTCCAAGAAGCAAGAGGCCGGTTAAAAAAGGTGAGGAACATGGTTCATTACAAGATACCCCTTTTGATTTCACACAAGACTTTGGAGTTTCCCCGGAGTTGAACGAAGGGATGGACAGTGGCGTTGCGCAGTTGCTTTCAAAGGATACCCAGGAACATCAAGAAGCACAACTCTACAAGGATGACGACGAGGAGAACACAGAACTCGAAACATTCACTCGAAATCTGAGCCAGCCGTCTGCGGCTGAAGCATCGGACGATCAGAATAACCACAATGTCGCAGAAACCACGATGCCAGGGTTACAAGAGCCAAATTCAGGCCAAAGTACGAATATTGCAGCAGTGGAAAGCTTTTCCGCCCCCCTAGAATCAGAGGCCCGGATTCTAGATGACGCGCAGCTGAGACAAATGGATCTGAGTCAGAATCTGAATCAGAATCTAGATCTGGTACAAGATCTAGAAGATCCCCCAGCCACCGAGGCCCAGCATAGCACTAAAATCCCCATCCCTGGCACTCCACTTGAGCAGGGTACGGGGGGCCAATCAGCGAGGGCCGTTCATGAAAGTATCACTGAAGAGCCTGTGAACGGTGACCTTCAACACACTACAACGGCCCATTCCCAGCCCCGACCCCAGCCCCAGCCTCAACAGGAGACAGAGACTGAGACCGGGATTGAGATTGAGACCAGAGCATCAGACTCAAGACCAACATTTGACACTCATGATGGCCATGACAAGCCAGAGAGGATGGAGTCAGACATGCCTATAGCCGTTGCACGCGGCCCAGCATCAGAAGCATCCGCAACCTCGATAATCTCTGATGATGATTCAGAAACTTCTGCGCCTTTACACACCGCTGCTGAGGAACCCCAAAGACCTCTCGACGGCAATGACGGCATCAACCACGCACAAGTAGAATCCGAACAATCATCCCCAGGCCTATTGCAGGCTATAGCCGCGCCTGCTGTTGCTTCTCATGAGCCCAAAATGCTGGAAACCGACTTCAATAATGTGCTCCAAATGTCGCGAGAATTGCCGCAAGAACCTCAGATAGAATCTATGAATCCTGATGAGCAGGATGAGGACTCTGATCATTCAGAGGCGGAATCTATCGAGGACGACAGGTCGATATTGGAAGAGCATTTAGAACAGCCTGCAGCTTCAAGCCCTGCCCTGAGCCCGGAGTCGTCAGAGGTGGCAAAGGCAACTGAAGCACGCAACAACAACATGACCTCATCGGACATTCCCTATTCTGAAAATATTGGCTCAACAGAGGAAATGACTACTAGGGCCTTCGGTAGGCCCGATGCTATCTCCCTTATAAGCTCATCAGATGGGTCTGTCGGCGATGAGTCCGAGCTAGCCCATCGACCATCGTCCCCTATAAAGTCCGTACCTGCCGATACCCATCAGAAGGATAGTGCTACGGACGATGATACAGATGATGGTACGGACGATGACCTTAGTGATGGCGGTCAACAGAAGGTGGTTTCCAGATCTGCGTCAGCTCACCAGGCTTCCGACCTCGGAACCAACCAGCACGGCACACAGAAGGACGATATTGCTTCTGAAATCGATGAGCCGGCGGCAGTAATACATTCGAGGTCGAATCTGGATTTGGAAGAGGCTGTCGGAGAAACGAATGAGATCGATCGCTCTGCTTCTGAGGACGAGTCGGATGATGAGCATTCCGTAGTTGACTCCGAAGACGACCCCGAACTTCGGCCAGCCATTGCTCCTGGCAGTCTTTTGAACAACCCTAGCGTTGAAAAAGATCTCAACCCTCCAGGCAGTGTGTTATCAGATGCTGTTGTGGAAGATGCATCTGACTCGGGCGAGGGTGATTCCGAATCAGAGCATATCTCACCAAATTTGAAGATCAAAGATATCAACGCACATCAGGATGGCTCACCAGTCGAGAGGCCCGCGCTCTCTCTTCCCGACCACACTGATGATGCACACCGGTCTGATGTGAAACAAGCCCAGTATATTAAAAGTACCAACTCGCTAGAGCCAGACTTGCCCTCCCCTCCAGGGGCCGCCGAGGCGCGCCGTGAATCCGAATCGAGTGATGAAGAACCACTCGCACCATCCGAGTTTGTTGAACAGATCCCAGCGATTGCTCATGAAACGGAGCCCTCAGGTGATGAGGATCATGTGGTGGCCCAAGCAGAAGAGCTGGGCCTGTCTGGCTCTTCCTCAACAAAATCTGTGGCCTCAGATACTGAAGAGAGATCACTTCTCCAAGCCAAGCCTCGCACACGCCCCCCAAGTTCTGGTCTTCTGGACACAGCAACCGAGGCTGATCTGCAAGACTATTTAGTCACTGCTAGTAGTGCAGTGGCACCTGAAACTCCAGTGTCCCATCATCTATCCAGATCGCCATCGCTAGAGTCTGCAATTGGAAAAGATCCTGAAGCTCCACTCGCTCTCCATGAACCTGATGAACTTCGCGATGCAGACACCGAGTCTGAAGCTGAAGCGGTGAACACAGAAGCTCCCAGCCAACCCTTTCCGCCACAGCAAGATGCCTCTCACCAAGACGATGACAGTTCCGACTCTAGTTCTGATGACGAATCAGAGTTTTCTGGGCCACCTGCTGCGGTTTTACTCGATGCACAGCCGGTCGATGCTTTTCCCACCTCCCAGACGCTTATGGCCTCTGACGCAGCTCGTGACAGCATGGCAGCCCCAGACGAACCAGTGTTCCGAAAGAATGACCTGGATGATAATTCACCAGACGCTCTTGGTCCTCAACGAATTGAAGAGAGCCGGTCTATTGCCGAACCTACAGATGATAGACCGGATCGAAAGGTTCCAGACACATCCACAAGTGACGACGAGAGTGATGACGATATCCCTACCTCGAGGGAAATCTCCCCCATCGGCATCGGCAGAATTTCTGCACCACCTAAAGTCGAATCAGTAGTCGGAGAAACTCAGAGTACGATCCAAGCCCTGTCACGGACTGAAGATGACCCTGAAGAGGCGCAAATAGCGCATGACGATAAGTTCCAAGAGTTGTCGGATATTGGTGTCCCTGCGGTACCGTCGGAGGTAACAGGAGCATTTGGAGATGAACCTCAGGATTTCGAAGATAGTAGCTCAGACGAGGACGAACAGACCAAAAACCACGACGCGGCTGAGAGCTCTCAAGACAAATTCTTACCGCCACTGGAAACACCTCAACAATATGTATCTGATCAAAGGCTATCCGAGGTCAAAACTCCCGACACAGATGGCACTCTAGGTTCGGAGCCGAAACCTGTGCAGGCTGCTGGAGTGAAACCGATGGGTCTTGCCCGACCTGACGTCAAGATTGTCGATATCCCATCGCGTGGCAAAGGCAAGGCGGCCGCTGATGTACCGGAAACCCCCAAGAGAGCTCGTTCCACCTCGCGATCCTCACGGCCTTCTCGCGCCGAGCCTCCTCGAACGTTTTTGACGCAGCAGCAACGACCACGAAGATCGCTGAGGGTTCGCCCGGTCACGGAAGTCTATACCAAAGACCCCATATTCATCCCTGTCGCGAGCCGACCGAATGATGCCAAGCCAATGCAAAGACCTCAAGCGCCTCGCGCTGAAAGCGAACCAGTGAAAGTCCCAGTGCGTCCCCCACTTGGACATGGTTCTCCAGAGACTGAAGGCGAACCTTCGAAGGCGGCGATGAGTGATATAGCTGCTAGATCTTGTTCTTTCCAGGCCGACGGCGAGCTGTCTAGGGCTCCTGCGAGACATGACCTCAGACACTCGGGGGTCGCTGTCGAGAATGGGCTCAGGGATGCTGCATATCGGGCCCCTCCTCTAGCTGGTTCAAGTACCGGAGCTGAGGCCGAGTCTGATTCCCAAAGATCACCTAGTCCTGGCATAGTGATTCCAGACGAAGCCATGATTGACTTGCAGCGAGCCCGTACTTTGCGGCGAACTCGGAAGACGTCAATCCAGCGTGCCGAGGACACGGTAGCTGCGGCCGTAGTCATCTATGCCACAGCTGAGGCCTTGAGCCCCCCTGGGAGTCCTTCGTCTTTCGATCAGTGCAGGGATAGAGATTTGCCCAACATGGGACACGAGATGTATACTGAGCCTAGCGATTACAACTTTCCAGTTGTATCCACACCACAGGAGAGCTTTGAGGATGATTACGAAGATTTTCACAAGTCTAATGCTGACTTGTTTGCAGACGATAGGAGCAGAGAATCTGACTCGTCGCGCAGCGATAGAGACAGAGACGGACATCGTAGGCGCCGACACTCTCACCGCTCTGACAGCAGCCGTGAAGAGGACCGAGAGCGCAGACACCGCGGCGATGGCGAGAGACGGGTGCATAGATCCCGAACCGATGACGAGGGTCGCCGCCATCAACAGCCTCAGTCTCATCGCGAAGACGAGTCTCGATATAGTCGCCATCGTGATAGCTCAAGCGGCGGTGTCGATGTCAGGCCTAAATCGTCTCGTGGACCCGAAGAGCCAAGAACCAGAGGGTACCGCCGAGACGAGGATATGCAACCGCGCGAATCTCGCAAGCTTGAAGAGGCCGCTTCGCGTGGCCTTCCCCAAGAAGATGAGGGTCGGGAGCGCAGAAGACGATCTTCTGGTGCTCATGCGTCCCGACGCCATCGATCCGATACCGTTGAATCGGCGGCACCTCCAGGCACACCCCCAAGGACACCGAGACGAGACAGCGGTTTCTCTGCTGATAACAGTTCGGGAAGTTCGGGTCGCAGACGCCGAACGACAGAGGAGCAGGCCGCCCACGACAAACGTAAGGCAGAAAGGACCGAGCGACGAGCACGAGAAGAACGTGATACAAGACGCGAGCCATCTCGTTATCGGGAGCCAATACCAGAGAGCAAAGGCAAGGAACCCGCACGAGAACCCGAGCCTGAGCCTCAGCTTCAGCCCGAGCCTGAGCCAGACCGGCGACATCGCCGCTCGCGTCGACAGAGCCATTCTGACAGGCCTCGCTATGAAGAGCTCCGACATCACCCCCGAGAGGAACCGTCCACGCCCGAGAGGAAGCCCGTCGCCGCCAAAAACTCTGAGGGCGTCTCGGGCGGTACCCCGCCACCACGAGAAGAGCCTGCAATTGCTGAGCCTATCAAAGAACGAACGAGGGAACCCCCCCTAGAGGGCTCACCCAAACGCTCCTCTACACGACACAGGCGCACCCAACCATCTACTGATGAGCAGCGCCCTCGATCCTCACGTCGCCCACGTGACGAACCTGCCCCTGAACCAACCCGAGATCGAAACAGAGACCGGGACAGAGACAGAGATAGGGAGAAGAACAGGGACAAAGACAGAACGAGAGATGAAGAACCCAAGACTAGACCTACGAAACACGTCAGAATGGACACAGAGGACACCCGCCGCAAAGCACGACACGAAGAGCGACGTAGAGCTCAAATCAAGGAGGAAGATAAGAAGCCATCGGGCATCAAGGGTGCGTTCAAGAAGCTATTCAGTAAATCTTGAACAACCAAGAGATAGGAGGATAGGACAAACTGTCCTAACTTCGGTTTTGTATTATGATGAGAAATGTTTTGACCATGCACATGTGACGATAGGGATGGGAATCTGGGTTTGTTGCAATGTATTATGGTGTTTTCCTTCTGGAATTGGTATTACGACAGGCATGCCACCACGACACAGTTGCCATATAGATTGACGACATTATTTACATGATATATACTTCTACTCTCGGTTCTTGATCAGGTGGCTTCCGCCTGTCCTTGTATTGTGAGGGGTAACCTGGAAAGAGTCTTTGCGAGTTCTTTTTACTATTGGTTGGTAGGTGTATTTGGCATTTCCGCAGAATGGTATACTCGGTCTTAGCAAAGGAGTGTACAGCCAGAGACGAACTCTGTTTGCCCCCTCTCAACAATGTTTGAGTGAGGGGATCATCGTGACGATGCCGATGCTGGCAATGTCATTGGCTTGCCGTGATCCGGGTTGAGTCTTCTCTTCACAGTGAGGCGAACCACTCCTTGCCATATATAACATCCATTGGGACACCCTACACCCTCCAGTGTTGGATCGAGTCTTTTCAATATCAATAACCCCAAGTCAGTTTCTCGCAACAGATGCTGTTTATCAAGATGCGTGCTCGTCTCGTCATCTTGGCTGCCCTTGTTGGGAGCTCTGCTGCTATCCCTTGCAGGCCCGCTTGGGTGGTCAAGGCATCGCTCTCGTGGATGTCAGCCTCTACCAGGCTGGATAAGTTGCTCTCCCAGATACCTACAGTTTATCTTGGTGGAGGCACCGTTCCTCCCAATGCCACCATGGCCGAGACCACCATCACCACCACTATCACAACTGTCCCTATCCCTGCCCCTGTCACCACCACCGTGAACGAAGACAACGCTACTACTACCACCTCCGCCAGAGCTGGTGGAAACAGCAATACCCCTAGTCCTACGTCGACTGGGATGATAACTACCACGACCACGACTATCACTGTGACCCCATCTGCTAGTGGTACTTCCGATACCTCGGCCGCCGCTGCCTCTGCAGAGTCAGACGAAACTTCTGAGGAAGTAGCCAAAACCGAGGACACCAAGGTATACCGTCGAGCGACGATTGGCACCATCGTTTATCCTGAAAGGAGGCAGCTTACACATTACACAACTACGACTCTTCCTTGTCCTGCGATGACACCGAAGCCTGGAGATCTTAAAACGATAACCACAAGGATGTGTGGTCATGCTGCACATCGTATACATCATGTACCTTCTGCACCTCCGGCACCTCTTATTCCCCCTGTTCCTCCCGGGCCTCCCGCACCTCCACCTCCCGTCATAGTACATACAACCACAACCTTTCCCGCGCCTCCCGCGCCCCCTGTAGTAGTGTATACGGCTATTAATGCCTACAGCGCTCGCGCTACCCTTGCTTCGACCCATGATGATCGTGCTGAGGCAGATAAAACTAAGGGCCCCAGGATGCTCCGTCGTGACTTTGAGGGAAGCGAGGAAGAGGCGAAAGATTTGGAGATTCTCGCCACACTAGCTCAAAGCAAGATGGGCGAGGCTGTTAGGATGCGGGAACTTTTCGACCAAGACTTGAAGGAATATCTTACAGATAAAAAGGAGATCGACGCTGAGAGAATTTCTTTGAAAAAAGAGCATACTAAAGCCAGGTACAAGATGATAGATGCGCGTGAGTGGGAAAGGAAATTCAACAAGGCAGTCAAGGAATATGGTGCAAAGCAGAAGAAATGGAAAAAAGAAACAGCAAAGAAGACGGCACAGGAGAAGGAGAAGAAGCAAGAGAAGCAAGGCGCGACAAAGAAGAACGAGAAGCGCGGCGAGCTGAAGACGTCTAAACTCGATCCGGAAATCTCTGTTGATCTCTCCGAGGAAGAGTACGAAGATGGGCTCTATGCAGGCATTGGAGAACAACTCCTGAACAGCCCTGATGATACTAAGGGACACGATGGCTATCGTTATGTGCTCACTAAGCAATGCAATGGTTCCAAGTGCCTCAGTGGCAAGAACAGCACTGCAGCCGAGCAAGGAGAAGCCCTTTTCAAAGCAGAGGAAGTGACCACGAAGATCAAAGACGAGGAAAGAAAAAAGAAAATGCCTGGTCAAAAGAAGGCCGAGTCGAAGGAGGATTCTCACCAGGAGGAGGGAGAAGATGAGTTGCTGGCTGGTGGAGATGAACATGGGCAGTATGTTCGTTTGTCAACGCTCTACATGCAGTACCGAAGCATGCTTGTTGAGGCTATTCAAAAACAGCTCGACCCTGTCCTCAAGGACGAAAAATACGCTACAGCTGAGACTATGGAGGAGCACGAAAAGGGCAATGAGGAGCAGCAACGCAGGAGACTGTCTAATCTCTACATGGACTTTCGTTACATGCTTCTCCCCAAGTTCAAGAAGCAACTCGATCCCGTCCTATACGATGCCAGACTATAGTTAGGATAGCCTTGGTAGAAATGCCAGGGGGTGGGCAATTAAAAACGTCTTTTCTCGTATGATTAATTACAGCTGTTGCGTGAATGATACTGAAGCAGCCTGAACAGAGACAAGCCCAGAAATGATGGGAGTCGGTAGGCTTTATATTTCATGATGGATGAAATCTTAGATACCTTATAAGACTGGAATGCTAGACCCGCCGATTATCTTCATAACACAAGCGGTGAGATCTGTCAATACCGCAAGCAGCCAAATAACAAAACTGATGAGATTGCATCATCTTCTTCAAGCATCTACAAGTGACGTTCCCCGTGTAAGTGAGAGTTGGAGATCACATGATCCTCAGAAAGCGAGGTCCCACCCCGCACCAAAAATAATCCGCACAGAGCCCTAATTATCGGAAGCCCACCAGAATATTGCACCTCGGACAACAAACTACCGACTTTTCTCTTTTCCTTCTCTTCTCCCCCTCTCAAGCGCAGGATTAGACCTCTTTGCGACAAAAACACCACAGTCCCTTCAAAACCACACAAATCCATTTCATTCGCAATGGCTCCTCAGGCAGTACGTACATGACACCGCTATGCTGTTAGGCCCTCCCAAGAGAGGCGCCGCCAAAAGAATGCAGTAGGCTAAGGTCATTTCAACAGAAGAAGTCGGGCAAGGCCCAGAAGCAGACCAAGAAGGTACGCTCTACGAAGCAATCGCATTGAATCCAATCGAATCGAACTCTCGACGACAACGATACGATGACGATTTAACTCGACGCGCCCACCCCGAGTCGAACGGCCCACGAGAACCGCAATCGCTAACTAATCTCTCAGTACATCATCGATGCTTCTCAGCCTGCCAGCGACAAGATTTTCGATGTCGCTGCCTTCGAGAAGTTCCTCCAGGACCGCATCAAGGTCGAGGGCCGCACCAACAACCTTGGTGACAACGTCGTTGTCCAGCAGCAGGGTGAGGGCAAGATCGAGATCATCGCTCACAACGAGCTCTCCGGTCGCTACCTCAAGTACCTGTACGTACTGTTCGAATACCTTCGCTTCATCCGATGGAGTTAGGAGACCGATCTCCCATAATCAAATACTAATTGTTATATCCAGGACCAAGAAGTTCCTCAAGAAGCAGCAGCTCCGTGACTGGCTCCGAATCGTCTCCACTTCCCGAGGCGTCTACGAGCTCAAGTTCTTCAACGTCGTCAACGACGAGGCTGACGAGGACGACGAGTAAACGAAACAAATTGCATTGAAACGGCGCAGGAATGGGTTGGTAAATTGGGACAGGGCATTACAAAAGTTTTGAGGACTCGGCCAATAGACCCAGCCATCTGTGTGGCACTCTTTGTGGTGTTCAAACAACTTGACCACTGACTCTGTGACTGTTGTGTATTTTGTAGTGGTGAATTTGTGGATTAGAACTACTGATATCATGGCTCATGTCAAGAACTAACTGTTCCTTGTGAGGCTGTCGAAGGGGGGTATTCTTTCATACTATCTTTTTCGTCCAAGTCTCGACTCATAACGACCTCATGACGCCTTCGAAAGCAACTAACGCCATAGCATTCGCCGGGAATGCCCTCAAGAAACAAGGCACAAAGCCTCTCCAGTATCCTTTCCACCCTCGCTCCCTGTACACAGTAACAGCAGCGTCCTTCCATCGGGGGAACCTCCTGACTCCGTCGTTAAGCCCTCCGCCCAGTGGGTCTGTCATGATGCGCTGCTTCACCACGTCGCTCGGATAACTTGTCAACCAGAAAACCTGCGCACTAAGTCCACCCGCCCAGAAATTCACAGCCGGTGCGCTGAGGTTCGTCCTGTCGCGCAGTTGCCGGGATAAAATATCGTAGCTGCCCCACCAGCAGAAGAAGAAGGCGCGGAAGAGCAGCGTCGCCGAGAGGCCGTGGTAGACGCCCTGAATGCCGTGATGCCGATAGATCTTGCGCAGACAGTCGATGGGCCCCGCGTACAGCCTGTCTGACTTTTGCGCCGCATACTGAATTTGCAGTCGCGCCTTGACGTGCTCGACGGGCGCAGCGATGAAGCTTACTGTCGCCCCAGCCAGGACGCCCGCAATGCCGTGCCCAAAACTCGGAAGCGCCGTGTGGCCCTTTGGCGCTGTACCTGGCGAAGATGCTGTGACGTCGGTGTTTACAGGTTCTACGTTGAAGACATGCTCTGAGAGAAGCCGGCGGTAGACGGTCAGCGAACCCAACATGACCGAGTCCATAAACATCCATCCCACCAAAGGCGGCGTTGCACCCTTGTAGAGTCCACGAAAGCCCTCATTTCGAAGAGTCTGCGTGACACATTGAACAGGGCCACTAAAGCGACTTGGGTCTGTCGTTTGTAGCCGAACCTTGATAGTGTCGAAAGGATGGCCAACTGTTGGCCGTTAGTCAATATTCAACATCTCCAACGTCGTGATAAGGAACAAGAACACACCTGAGAGTTTGGCGATGCCACTGAAGACTCCTGCCACGAAACCCTTGTAATCATGAGCACCACTACCACTGGCATTTGTCTTCTTTTGCTGAAGTTTGAGAGGCTCGGCCTCCTTCATAACGTTGTCCGATTGCACAGCTGCAGCCATTGTGTGTCTGGTTGGCTCTTGAGAGTCTATTCGTCATACAGGCACCAGTAGCAAATGGCCATAAATGTAAGGCCACACAAGCTTCAGAAGATTCAGTCTCGGGACAAAGATGTAATGGAAGCTCTCGCAAGTACAAAGAGCATTTGTAATGAGGAGCCCATCGGAACCCTTCGATTCAGAAGTTGGGTGCTGACGTCTACAGTTTTTTGGTTATCGACTGCTCGTCATTCGCCGAGTCCGGGGGAGCTCCCGCACTAGCACTTCTTCACCGACGTCGGAGCCCAGGGGTCAAGGTCCCCTACAGCTACAGCTACAGCGCCGGAGTCTTGCAAGCTTCCCCAGGAGAGACAAAGACTACCTAGTTGGGTCCACAGCTCTTGGTCGACTTTCTTCCAACCTCACTCATGTCTATTTGCTCATCAACAAACACACTTGACAATTAATCAATTACTTTTCATTTGATCCGTTATTGGACTCATGTTAATTGAATTCCTTCCATCCCCGAATTGCAACCAATATGCTGGTATCTATCTCGCAAAAACTAACGACTAAACCTATCTAACTTGAAATATGTCCATGCACAACCACATCAGCTTGCGCTTTCGCGTTACCATGTACCCTTCATCTCCTTCGCGCTCATAATATCAAATCCAAACCAATAAACATTGCCTGCAACTTAAATCATTGACGTATCGCTCTGTAATCAGAAAGCCATGTCATGTCATCGTCAGAACTTGAAGCAAAAGCCCTAATGCAAATGTGTTTGCCCTTCCTCCTCTGGCTTTTTCGTCACTTTTCTTTCTCCTTTTTTTGTGGTATTCTTCAACACTCGATATGCTCGCTCGCTCGATTCTTTGTCCTTCATTAAATCCTTCGTCAACAAGTTGCCTCGCCGCTATTTCAGCTGGCCACCACTTCCTCTATAACTGCTTCTTCCGCATGTAAAGTCACCTGTGTGAAGGCAGTTTCGTGTCCCCAGAAACTTCGTACAATTGACGCCTAGCCGAAAGCCTACGCATGTAGGATACCGGGTTACGCCGAGAAAAGCAATAGTGCGGTGTCATTCTTTAACGACAAGTCAACACCCCGGTAATGGACGGCTGACACGGTGAACCCCTTTCTAAAAGGTATCCGTATCATCCGTGTTATGAGAGGCAACGCTGCCGAATGTGTCTACTTCCGAGGTTAGTTGCGTGCCTACTATACAGATATTGAGTCGAAACTTACCTCGCTTACGGCGACGAGATTCTTCCTCTGGGCTCTTTGGGGTCATGGCTCGTGGCCCACTGGGTCGTCTAGCAACGCCCAAGGCAGCATTCAAGTTGCGGTTCTCAGGCTTGGGGCTGCTTGTGTACTGGCTGACATGAGTACCACTCATGGTTGCATACCCGCTTTCGTCACTCGGATGTGGCGCAGGGCTACCCTTCGCCAACTTGGAGATGCGGCTGCTCCTCTGGGGAGACAGTGCTGAGGGGCTACCAGTGGGCTCAATGGGCTCCTTGGGAGGTCGAGGGGGCCCAGTGGGAGATGTGGTCCAGTAAGATGGGTCCTGAGGAGCACCTGTGGACGACGCTTGACTGTATCGGTTGGTGTTCTGGCCCATTTGGTTGAAGCTGGATACTGAGCCACCCCAATCCGCCGATCGAGGTGTCATTGGAACATTGTACTCTTGGGCAGAGAACTCTAGGGCATTGCGGAAGCGCTCTGTCGCGCCCTGCCTGGGCTGGGGATGTTGGAGGTTCAGCGAGTTTCTGTGAACCTTGTACTTGGGTGCATCGCCTGGAGTATGGGTAATTTCACGACGAACAGGCGCCGGTAGACCAGCATCAGGCGCGGAGGGGAGCTCCTGCTGTGGGAAGAGCTGATCTTCGCCATAAGGAGCATGGCTATAGTCCCCATCATTGTAAGAGCCCTGGCTGGAGCCAGAACGGGAAGGAGGATAGTCATCGTATTTGGGCTCCTTCTTGCCGTTGCCCGCGCTGGAGGCTGTGGTTCCAGACCATCTGGAGATCTTAGGGAACCAACCCGAAAGTCCGGATTTGTGCTTCTTTTTCTTTTCTGTTGTGCGAGGAGTGTTCTCGTTGCTCATCGGCTGAGTAACACCCAGAGGTTGAGGTGGGGTGTCGAGGGGAACAGAGCTGCCACGTTGTATGCCTGACCGGTCGGGTGTCAGCATGTTGGGGTTGCTGCGCTCGCCAGATGGGCTCGGGTGATCATGTTCGTATTCATCCTCGTGCTCGGCAACGGTACTGATGCGGTTATCAGAGTATCTGCGTTCATTGGCAAGACGAGATCGGGAATGGGAAAGGGAGAAGTGTCCCGACTGGCTAGGAGTGATGGTCGAGTTGCCCTCAGGCTCATAGCCTCGATCTTGCTCGAACTGTCCCTCGGGTTGCAAGTTGTCGAAAGAAGGGCCACGTCCACCGCTGGTGGAAGCGGCAGGAACAGTAGATTGTCCCTTGAGATCGTCGACTTCACCAAGAATCTGCATCAGAATCTCTTCAATGCGCTTGAAGTCGCTGGTCCCCTTGTTGCTCAGGCCTTGGAACGCTCGCTTGAAGAGGTTCTTCTTGGCGGCGGCTTCATTGAAGGTGTCAACTTGAGAAAGACTTTGAATTGAACGGGTACCTGGGTAGGGACGAGGACCGTTGATGGCCTTCTGAAGCTTCTCGGTGTTCTCAACGCCGGCAAAGATGACATCATCGCTGGTGTCCTGGACGAGGTTTCTAAGCTCATTCATCGAGGTTCGCATCTCCAAGGCTGAGTTCATGAGCAATGCCACAATCTCTGTGTCACGTGCGCTACGTTGAGCATCCCGAACCATGAGATGCTGCATAAGGGCAACAATGTCCTTGTTCTCAATGCGGTCGATACCTTGGCCAGTGGCGGCATCGTAAAAGGGCGAAGCCATACCCTGAGACATGCCACTCATATGTCGAGCGTCCTTGGGGGCGTAGAAGGGATCCTGGCCAGCGGCGTTGGGGGATCCGGGCAGGGAGAGTTGCAGAGGCTGGCCCTTAGGCTGCATGTCAGGGGTTCTGTTGTTACCGTTGGACATGTAACCCTCGTCGTACTTGGGACCGAAGCTGGGGCTTCCAGTGTGATATGGTGCTCCATATCCTCGAGCCAATAGGTTGTCATTGAGAGCAGGGTTGGCAACCGGGCTAGTATCCTCATATGGATTGGTAACAAGAGTGTCTCGCTTGCGATCATCAGAAGTACGCTGCCACTCGTCGTGGTCTTGACTGGGCTCGCGGCTGTGGCCGTTGGCGGCAGCCATGCCATCAGCAGCACCTAAAGCGGCAGCTTCGCCAATCTGAGCAGCACCGGGTCCACGGCTGCTAGCAGCACTCTCGGCACGCTGTTCGGCAACACTTCGAGGAGTAGGTGTTACACGGCCTTCAGAAACATCATCGTAGTGCTCCCCATCGAGACGCTCTTGCAGGATGGACGGGTTGGTGCGAGCATCGTCGTCCATGTAGCCAAACTCAGGCAATGGGTTGTGGAAGTCTGGCATACCAGTAGCAGCCATCTTGGGCGAATCGTCGTAAGAAAGACGATCGATGCTGTGAGCAGGAGTGTTGCGAGGCTCATGGCCCTCCAAGGTACGCTCCTTGAACGATTTGTTACGGAAGACGCCAGCGCCTTGGTATTCCTCAGACTCCTCTGAATAAGCTTGCTTCTTACCCTGTGCGGCCTTGAGAGCTGCAACAGCACCAGTAGCAATGGCCACCTCAGAAGCCGTGGGTGATCGCGTTCGAGGCACTTTGCGGCCGTGCTCATCAATATCGTATTCAGAGAACTCTTGAGACTTGTGAGACCTAGCACTAGGCGTAGCGTGCCTCTCGGGTTCTAGCTCGCTACCATCCAGATACTGCTTCTCAGGGCTTGCACCACGGCTACTATATGTTCTTGACTGGTCATCGTACGACAGAGTCGAGTCCCGAGGGCCATGGTAGTCATTATAAGAGCCACTCAGCATGGACTGATCGATCATCGAGCCCTCCACCAGAGAAGCAACTGCTGACTCGGGTCCCATTGGAGGGTGAACAACATTAGGGTTGGCGCCAATGCCGCGCACGGCTTGCCCAGAAGCAACCTTCTCCAGTTCGCTGTCCTCAGTATACGTGGTGTTGCGATAATCCAAGTCAGAATTTTGGGGAGACATCTCGTCAAGTTCCCTTTGCTTAAGAGAATTTAAAGAAGGTGTGGATTGGCTGTCACGATTGTGCTCGGATCGCTCGTAGTAAGCATCGCTTGTAGAGTGCATGCTCCTAGAGGTGCGAGGGTGATACTCGCTTCCACCCTCTGTGTAGCCAGAGACGCTAGGAATCGGGCTAAGGCCTCGAGCACCAGCTTGATAAGGGACATACTTCAGAGGAGGAGGAACATCCTGGGTGGCGAAATAAGAGTTGTCATATCCACCCGTCGGATAATCGTTTTCCGAGATATCATCTTCATTCTCATATTGATGGCGTTCGAGGGGATGTTTCTGACCGTACTCGTCAGTCTCATACTCCTCCACATAGTCCTTCTGACCACGGGGTAAAGCGGTCAGATCGCCATGAGATACGTTGGCGTGTTGAGTAGACAAAGTGTTTTCGATATTTGATGGGGCGGCTGAAGGTGTAGGTGTGGAAGTGCCGGACACATATCCACCAGGAATGTTCTTAACTGGTGTGATTTCTTCACTGGCTGAATGAGGTCTATCGTCATCGGCGGATCGAATAGAGGTCCTTGTCATCTCTGAGGGGTTGATTTCACTCATGAGAGGCATTGGGGGCTGAGGAACCAGGTGATCGTCGTCGTACTGGTCGGCGTACGGATCACGGCTCATGGCACGACTGTGAGCAGATTCGGCTCTCCGGCGCCTTCTTTCCCTTGGCTTTCGGTCACCTTGTGTACTGTCTGATAAGATTGAGGAGGTGATACCAGCAGCCGCGGCACCAGCGGCAGCGGCCTTGAGTGCATCGCCGCCGCTTCGTTTAGGCGTAACTGGCTCCTTCTCATATTTGTACTCATCCTCAACAGAATCTTGGCTCAGATCAGAGTTGGCTTCAAGAACATGACGAGCCTCTCTATTGCGCCGATCCTTTGGTTCGCTCCGTTGGCCAGACGACCGCCGGCGGTCG
>JAAGWP010000383.1:0-53785 GCA_013266165.1 Fusarium graminum
ACTGATTCCCATATTTCCCAGCAGCTGCGCACACCGCGGCACTACTACTGCACCTTCCCTCCCACCCCATTCACAAACAGCCCGCAGTCCCGTCCCCTCCACCTGCCGCTGCCACTCACTACTACCTACTTTGTCCCCTCCCATCGCTCATCATTAACCATCCATCCACCATCGGTTTTCCACCATCACACACGCACACACCCGCTCCATCGCATCGTCTAACCATCCTGTTATCCATCTGTCAATCATTCAAACGCGTATCCTCGAGTCTTCAGAGAGATCTATTGTTGTTTTTGTTACGCGACCGCTCTTCGTCTCACTTGCGCACCCTGCGCTGATCGTTGAGATCCGTTTGTGAGCCTCGTTGACGTCGTTGTCGCAGCCGTTGCACAACGCGATCCGCGCCTACACGGACAAAGGTAAATTCAGCATACATTTCGTTCTTCTTTTTTCTTTTTTCGTTCCTTAGTTATTGATTGCGCTTGCTATATTCTTCTGTCTCACATTTTGTGACTGTCTTGTTCCTTGTCTGTTTCGTCTTTTACTCTTCTCTGCACGTCTGTTCCGCCGTTGCCGCGCCCATTATCTGGATTACTACGACATCGTCCTGGTTTGGTTCATCTTCCGGCTGAGTCCATGCCCCGGCTCGTGCTTGAGTCGCCATCCCCAAGTCAAGGCCTGGCTGGCCGCATTTCGCATCACAAGGCCAGGCAGGTTTCCCGCCTTAGCTCGCCATATAATCTGCGATTCGCCATTCACGCTCAGCGACGCGCCTCCTTCTGGCCGCCAACCACGTGCGACTGGCGCTGCCCTCCTATTGTATTTTCTCCAACCCTTCAACTCGCCAGCCCAAACATCTCAGGACACGTCGCTGTCACTTTTCCGTGGTCGCAACTTCTCCGTCCCCCGCCGGCTCGGCAGCTCTGTCATGTACTCCGCTCAGCAAACTGGCGCTGATAATGCGACAATCAACCCAGCTGCGCTCAGCTCACCTGGTAAGTTAAACAACTCCATTTCATTCTTTATGTGGTCGCATTATCCCTACAAACTTTCCTTTGCCGTCTCATCGTATCGTGCATACGCGCAAGCTCTAATACCGCCTGCGTGCGAGCTCCATGATGAGTTCGTTTGCCCCGCACTCCGCCGCTCGCGTTTCTCATAGGAAACATAGAGTTGCGAAACAGCTGCGCCACCCGTGATCATCATCGGTTCCCAATCTGTCCAACAATCAAATATGCTAACAAGCTTTGGCTAGTTATAGGTATATCACAACAACCGCAGCGCACACTGAAGCGCAGCCATTCCCCCGGACTTTACGACGCGCAACAGCTTGGCAACGATGGTATGTCGGCGGACAAGTAGTTGGCCGCCACTTTTACTCACGATGGTGCCCCCGATACTTTGCACCTGGTAGTGCGATTGTTGGCGATTTTCCTTTTTGTTTTGTTGCGATTGAAACACTTATTTGCAGGTCTTGTGTCTTGTTTCGTTGTAGCATTTGTTTACAAGATGATATCACCAGCGAGGGAAGATACTGATCAGTCCGATTGTAGGTGATACAAAGCCACTTCGGAAACGAGCAAGACCGATGAATAAACGATCTTCGGGGAGCATTTCGGAGGCTCCTGGGCAGGCAGTAGCCTCGACCCATCCTCAAGCGATCCCTCCACCCCAGACTCCTCAGTCTCAAGGCTCAGCATTGCCGCAAGCCAGTCCTGCCTACACGCCGGCACAGACACAGATGCCGCCGAAGACTACTCCAACAAAATCAACTCTTAAGGCACTACCAACAGTTCGCGATCATACTACCGACCAGCTCAATGCGAGCGGAGACGAATACCTACCCCGCGAAATCGACGAGTTCGGAGAGAAGAAAGTCCAGCCCAACGGTACACTGAATGGAGGACGAGAATACAAGTGTCGGACCTTCCTGGTCCCCAACAGAGGGGACAAGTTATTCATGCTTGCTACCGAGTGTGCCAGGGTTTTGGGCTACCGAGACTCATACCTTCTTTTCAACAAGAACAGGTCCCTGTTCAAGATCATCGCCAGCCAAGCCGAAAAGGATGATTTGGTCCAGCAAGAGATTCTTCCGTTCTCATACCGTTCTCGACAGATTGCCATCGTCACTGCCAGGTCTATGTTTCGACAGTTTGGGAGCCGTGTGATTGTCAACGGTCGAAGAGTGCGCGATGACTATTGGGAAACCAAGGCCAGGAAGCAAGGGTTCACGGAAGCTGACCTTGCCGGTGAGAAGCGCCCAGGTGCCACAAAGGCAAGGGAGGCGGCCGAGGCTCAACAGAACAATGTTATGCTAGCTGGTCCTCATCCGGAGATTGTGTACAGCAACAACCCAGGACCGTTCCCCGGCCCCCCGCAGCCGCACCTTGTTCAACCAGGTATGATCGGACCACCACCCGGAACTACGACCAGAATGCCCGGATTGACACTAGGATCAGAACTCAACGACTCTAGGCCACGCGATTATTCGGGAATTCTTAAAGGCGGACCCCGTCAGGAGATTACCGGCCCCGCTTACCAAGACCAGACTCGTCCTTCACCCCTCGGGGAGCTCAATGCCCAAGCCCACCACGCGGCCGATTTCAACAGGTCTGTTAACCAGCAGCGGGATATGCGAAACGATTATCTCCAGGGACTCTGGCGACGGCCACACGAGCAGCCCCCTTCCAATCTAACCCAGCAGCCTGTGGCATCCACCGACAACTCAAATGCTACGACCAGCAGACCGTCGCATTCGCCCCATACCACGGCCTCGGCCATGTCTCAACAGCCAGGATTGGTTTCTACTCAGAGCCCTCAGATGATGATGACTACCGCACCTTACTCCCAATCTATCAGTGCCCAGAGCAGTCTTAGTCAGGCTCCCATGAGAGGTATGGCTCACTCACCAACACAGTCGAACATCAGGCCAACGCTTCCAGGCTCAGCAGGCTCCATGTCGCAAGGGGCGCCCGGATATAACTACCAATCAGGTCAGATGTGGCCACAAACCCCCCAGGCGCCTCAGCACAGCTATGGCAGCTACACTGCTCAGTCTCAAGCGCCTCATCCGTCCCAATCACCTTCTTCACATCTCCGCCAGCCCAGTTCGGGCCAGATGCAAAGTATGCAGTTCCCCGGCATGGCCGGTATGCAATATGGTGCGAGCCAGAGCATGTACCCAGCCGACCAAACACCCCGACAATATATGCCTCAGCAAGGTGGTGCAGGAGGGCCCTCAGTCTCCCAAGGTTGGTCTGGGCAGCATTCGCCAGCTCAGCAGTGGTGGACTCCTGGACAACAGCCTCAATAGAGGATGAGAGAACCAAATGGTGATGTGAAACGATGGAATGATTTGACCTACCATTACTCTTGCTTTGATTCTGAGGTTCGAATCGGTCATGTGGATTTTTTGCTTTTCTTCATCTCCTTCCCAGCTACACTCTTCTTCAACTGTCTTGTGTTTTATATATTTTGAGCTGGAAGTCTCCTATCTTTTTTTCTCTGGTCTGAACTCCTCTCTGGATATCCAGGAATATACATTGTTGGAGAGTCTATGCGCACTTTTAGGGGCCTTATTTGGCTTGGAGATTTGCTTATAGTACTTGCTTGGACTGGCTGGGATAGAGGAGTCGGACAGGTCAGGAATACGGATATGTTTGCTTCTCTAAGCCCTGTTCGTTTTTGCTTGTGGATTCGGTTTTGATTTAGGAGGAACTGTTTGGGCACATGCATGGATTACCACATACCATGTTACTTCTTGTTTGCAGTCATCCTTCGTGGGCATTTGGATTTACTTGCCATTTTGGCAAACTGCTGTTCTTTCTTGTGGCTTTGCGGATGAGGTTGCAAATGTGTGGCTGCGCTTGTGCGTCGCAAGGTTGTTGTTTGTGCTGGCGAGGCATACATCTATTAGGCTTTCATTTTGATACCACGTCACTCTTGGCTTAGTCTTCACATTTCATCTATATCGCGAACTATCTTTCTCCGTTGCGAGTACAAAATACGACTCCTAAGTCTGGAACCGTGTCAGGTTTGTAATGAATATGTGAATCTATTGTGGTCTTGTTTCATGAAATTGGGTGTCACGACTATCTCATGCGTATAGACCGATCTTGATCATCCTTCTGTATATTCCTGCTAAATTGTCAGGGTAGGCATGGGCGGCTTGTACATCACGAACACGGTCGGCGAGGGGCGATTGCTTTGACGACTATCAATGACGGAATCAATTGAGCGATGTGCCACGCCAAACCTCTTACTCGTGAGTGGGATTCGTAAGTTGAGCTACACGAGATCGACTTGTCGTGCAAGCATGCTACGGCAGCATGTCTTAACCGACCCAGCGAATCGGGCTTTGTGGGATGCTGCCACTCAATGTGAAGGTTCCACGTACAGGATTAGAAGTGACAGCACAGTTACACCCATCGGGAAGTTCTTGTTGGAGACGGATATCCACGGCTGGGCTCGTCTTGTGAGAGGGTAATTGGTATAGGTGCGTATCGTAACGTGGTACGACGGTTGGGTCTCAGCTTTGGGTTGGGTGGATATGTAAGCAATGAGGCAGCAGCAATGACCGCTTAAAGTTGCAATAATTGAGAAGGCCGCGTGCCAAAGAAAAAAAAGCTCATGGTAAAGTATGGTGCTAGCTAATAGCCTGTGCATGCAGATAAACACTGATCCAATGGCGCTATCAACCTTTGATATTCATCCAATACCCCAATGGGATTTGACTGTATTGCATTGTGTTGTGCCGTGCCGTGCCGTGCCGTACCGTGCCGTAGTTGTCTCCCCTAGTCACTCTCGTCTCCGCTCAGGGCCTCATCCCTCTCATCTTTTCCTTCGTTGACCTCGAGAGCATCGTGAGTATCGTCGTCACTGGCTTCTCCCTCACCTTCCTCCTCCTCCTCATCTGCCTCATCATCATCGGAGTCTTCGGGGGTTTCAGCCTCGTCCTCCGTCACAGCATCTTCCTCGACCTCAACATTTCCAGGCTCAACACGGGCACGCTTAGCGAGGGGACCTGCCGAGGCAAGTGTTGTGTCCCCGTCCACGTCGGTCTCGACATGAGAAGTGTCGGGCATGTCAGTGTCGGCGCCGTCGGACTTCTTGGCGCGGACCTTTTGACGGTAGGATGTGCGCTTCTCAGTCTGGATGGCGTTAAACTCTTGGCACGGCGTTAGCAGTTTCTTTGTGTATGTTATCCTTTCGCGGTCAGAGGGGGGGATTCAGGGAAGATGGACGTACTGGCGAATTCTGCTTCGAGAGACTCCTTGAGGAAACCAAACTCGGTCTCCTCGAGAGCTTTGAAGACGTCTGCGGGGGAGATAGTCTTTTTACCGGCGTTCACAGTGTTCTCGTTGGCGCTAGGCTAACGTCAACATGGCATCACGAGTGATGAATATCTTCCTGCAAGAGACGTACTGGGAGGCTAGGTAGTTGATAAACACGGTGGTGCTCTGGCTCAGGGCCATGATGGCATTGGCCTGGATCTGGGTGTTTGGGGGTAGAACGCCTTTGGACAGCCGCGTTATTATAGATTTTGGAAGGGTCAGATCCTGTGGATAGTATCAGTAAGTGTTTCTTGATACCAACACCTGGTGGGTGCGTTCTCGTTCCCTGGCATACCTCGATGGTGATGTGCTCTTTAGGCTCCTTAGACTCCCTTTCCTTATCCTTTTTATCTGAGGTCTGAACCGGAGAAGACCGCTCTTCAGGTCCAGTGGTAGAATTCCCAGCAGCTGCTGGGGCTGGAGCTGATTCTAGTGCCGAAGCAGACGCAGACACAACTGCTTGCGTGGGTACAGGAGCATCAGCTTGTGTAGATGTAGATGCCGGGTCTAGTCCCAGGAGCGAGGCGTCGTCCACTGGAACGAAGCGCGCGTTAGAGGTGTCGCTCTTGCGCGAGTTGGATTTGCGAGGCGGCATTATGTGGCTGTGATGATGATGTTTCGTGGTGTATGTTGTAGATGAGACTTGACCGCCTAAATACTTGAATAGTCTGGTGTCTTTCAGCAGATGGGCCAACTGGCAAGAATTGTATCCCTCTTTGAGTGAGCGATGGGCTCGAGGAGGAGCTCTAGATGTAGCAACCGCTTGGTCGCCCTTATTTTGCCCCTTTCAGCCAAAAACCAAAACGTTCAAGGCCCACCTGTGAAAGGAAGGTGTCGGTCGGTTGATCCTGGGACTTCTGTCTCGCCCAATTCTTTGGTATGAGATATCTTTACCCAGTGTTTAAGCTTGTGATGGCTGCAGCTACTGATAATGATTGGCTGTTGATTGGAGATTGAGTGAGTGAGTGAGTAAGCAGAGTGATTGCAAGTTTAGTGAAGGCGCGATTGACGATGCACCATGAATATGGACTGTGGACTATGGACGTGGCTTGACGCGATGCCCCGCTGTGAGTGGCTAGAATCGCGTTAAGTGGTTTCGTTGTGGGACAAGCTTCTAGAAAAAGAAAAGATTCAACATAAATTGAATATTGTCCCAGCAGAGTCGACATGAGAACTCATATTACACATAAATCACTTGGCAATTCAACATTTCTCATACTTGGCACAACCTTATGTCACTTTTATGAATTGTACAAATATCACATATCACATACCATGGATTAATGTAAATGTTGTTGTCAGTCTTGTTTAGTTAAACTGTGTATGTATATATCTATCTGGTTACTAGGCACATAACTAGCAATATTCAGCTAGCTGTCTTAGCTAGTGGGCATTTCATATAGTGTGCCATGAACATACATCATCTGTCCCATTCCTGTCGCCAACGACATGTCTCTCATATCGCTGTGCTTCGGTTGCCCTCGATGGCATTGGTATTCGCAGGAGGAAAAGCAATGCATTGCATGGGCGAGCCTTGCTAATATCCATTTATGCCGCTCGCTTGCTGTGTCATGACAAAATGAGGATGTAAAAAAAAGAAAATAAAGGAAAGTCTGGGGGTATATCCATCATCAAATCAAAATACACAAAACCCTCCGTGTTCCAGCCGGCGTAAGTGCCAGCACATAAAAATCAATATCGTCCTCCCTCGGGACGTAAACGGAAACGTAAGAGACCAAGGGAGTTAAAATGAGGCGGACTCGGCCGAGCTCATACCACCTCTTTGAGGAGTGAGAAGAGAAAAACAAAAGATAGTAGGGGAAATAGTGGGTTCTTCAGGTGTTGGTGAAATGAATGTGAGTAAAAGATGGGAACAACGTTATGCGGAACGTCACAACGTTGACTCTCTAGGTCGTTAACGAGATGAACGAATATTTTCATGTCAATGCCGAGACCTCATCACCGACCGTCGGGTCGCCTTGCGATGGCAACTGCGTCTTTGGTCCGGATAGTCGTTCTGAAAATGGGTCAAGATGTTCTTGGCCCCGCCATTTGCTGGTATTACCGGGATGTTGATGGGGTTCGACGGGGCTTGAAACAAGCCATTACGGAAACCGTTTCTCGATATGGTTCGGAATGGTCGTCAACAATACCGGGGTGAGCTTGTTTTCTCAACTCAAGGTTGGAATTAAATCGTGAGGCTTTTCCATTCTGTTTGGTAAACCGGGCTCACCCGATGGCTCTACCAATCTCTGATTGTCGGATGAAAGGTCGCGGCGAAAGACCTCCCATGAAGACCTCATCATCGATTGATAGCCGGTTCATGTTTGTCATGGAATGCATCCGCGGATGCTGTCGTCGTATATCCAGAGATCGGTTCTCCCGGGGCAAATATTCGCTGGAACTGCGAGTACCAAAGAAGGCATCGGGATAGTGACCATGCCAAGGATCGCGGGGTGATACTGCGCTCATGGTACTGCTGCGGCTGCTACGATTTCTACTGTGGCGAGCAGAAGGAGGTAGCTTGGCCAGTCTTGAGGGTTGGCGCTTCAAGGGCGAGATGAAGGCATCTTCACCTTGAACAGCCTCGTCGGTGAGACCTGGGCGAGAGTTGGGGGCGCGGGCGATGACCGGACTTGATGGAATATCCATACTGCACTTGTAATGAATTGAGCGAGGTGGAAGCTCTTCAGAGACTCGGGGATGAGGGCGATCGTAGACGATGACACTTGGGGGTTTGCGGATGGAGCTGAAGGATGTGCTCTTTTGTCTTTGGTGCTGCTGAAGTTGTTCCTCCAGGTCGTTGGCATGTTGCCTGTTGGCGGCTTCGATGATCTGAATCTTCTCACGGCTCTTGTCCTTCTTCCATGACTCAATCTCCTCATCGTTGATAGGCGTGATGCCTCTCTTGAAGAGGAACCGTCGTTGGCGACTACGGCGGTAGAATAGACATCCGGCTGCGGTGATGGCCGTCATAGGAACCACAGTCGCAAGGACGATGACGAGAACTTGAATTTGTGAGTAATTCATGGCGATATCTCCATTCTGTGATTGAGTGTGGTTGCGTTGGATGTGTGAGAGCGAGAGTAAGATGATGTCCCAGGTTGTTTGTCATAAGAAGCCCGCTGCTCTGTTCAAGAAGTGCCAAGTGAGAAGAAGAGAGAAGCGAGTGCTGAGCTTGAAGTAATTGGCTTCTTCTAGTTGCAGGACAACTGTAAAATAATTAGTTGTTGAATCAAATGGGTGAACAAAATGAAGCGTGGAGGTACGGCACATCAATGTACCGACCGCTATATATCATTCATGTCAAGGATATGCAAGTCCATCATTAAACAAATAAAAAAAATCAAACTGACAGTCAAGTTGGGGCTCAGGATTGAGCTTCGGTGGTAGTCGGAGCGGATCGAATCTGGCTTGAATCGACTCGAGTGACTTCGAGTCGGTCTAAGTCAACATCAAGTTTCGGTGTCAACCCAGTAGGATATCGCCGATTATCAGAGACGAGATGAGGATATGTTGACCAGGAACTCGAAAGCCCTGTATGTGGACAGAGGTCGAGAGGTGAAAATGGAGATGGGGGGGAGGATGAAGCTATATAGAGACTGGGGGTTTCAAGGAGTGGGAAAGGGTGTGCACTACCCAGACTATGTTATGGGTAGCGTCACGAAGGACGGGATCGATGGGTCTAACATGTACTTGGGTCGTCATGGTCAGCGTGCAACATCAGATGCTAGTTACTAGCAGAGAGAGACAGCAGGCGAAATGGTGAGAGACGAGGTGTGAGGTGTAAGGTGGAGTTTGGGTGGGGGAGCAAATGGTAAAGAGGGTAGAAGGGGGTGTGTGCTGTAACCTATTCGTAGGTAGTTGCAGTGCACTAAAGTGAAGTAAAGAAAAGGTGAGCGGGCTGCTGATACATGAAACCCTGGTCAACAAACCACCAAGAACAGACTTTTTTTCTTCTTGAGTAGGTAGGTAGGTATTATTAGTGATCGAGTTCCTCTTTTTGCTCAGGTACAGGGTCTGAGAATGCCCTGCATTGCATACAATGCCAAAGAACCCCATGATACTTGTACAAAGACAACACACACGCACAACCCAGTAGCAACGCACGCAGCACTAAAGCAGGGAGAAACACATCGTAGCCAATGCGAACAGTCAATGGCCTTGCCTTGTACCTGAACCAATTGAAGGTGTGAGATAATTCCCGCACAGCCGATCCAACTTAATTTGTGCCTTGTGATGGTGTTGGAGAGCGAGCTTCCGATTCATCTCTCTCTCTCTCTATCTCTCTCCCTCTCTCTATAGTGGAGTGGGTACCCTTCGTAGGCCCCCCCCCCTGGTGAGACCCGCCGGCGCTGTGCACGGTTCAGGACGTTTAAGAGCCACCATTTCTCTAGTGGAGTGGAGTTGGAAGGTCCCGCCCATCGTCTTCGTCCGGAGGTTAGTGAAGGCCGATCAGGGTGTCATAAAAATCGGCCACATCGAGCCGATGACAGAAAGTCTCGGACAGCTTTTGCACGCGATAGTGTCTATCTTTCTCAAGTTCTTTTTGTCCTTTGGCTCAGACGGTCAAGTCTATTGACACATTCTAGGCCAGGTCCAAGAACGGGGGACAGGGGCTTTTCAGAGTTAGCACCCATCGACACCCAGCCATTACCATCACAAACGTGGCACCCTTAGAGGCGCAGAAAAGAACATTAAAGTGATTGCTCAGATTGTACCATGAAACGGCTTTACTGAAATAGCCACCAAAGCGTGTTATGATGGCATCAATATAGTACTTGGATACTAGGTAATTGAAAGAAAATACATAAGTAGGTAGGTAAGGTACTGTGCAGTAGATCAAATCAACTATTCCTCAAAGACGATGTGGCATGGTCGCAGTTATCCAACTTACACAGACACCACATGTAAATGGTTCCTTCCGTCACGATGCGGCGATTTGCGACTGACCTGAGCATACCTTCCTAAACAGCCCAACGCATATCTACCTATCGTCAAATGCTCCCTGTCTCATCCATTTCCCGCTCTTCCTCATTAAAGCCAGCCGCACTTTCAGCTGAATGCCATCAATTCTTCTACAAATCGTGATTTAGGTCAAGATCCCCCGCATTCACAACCTCACCTCCTCCTTATTGCGCCTCTCGCACCATCAGTTACGCCTCTTCCTCCGTCCAAAGTCGCCGAATATTCCAGCCCTGCCAAGAATCAAAAACACAGGCATGCTTTAGAGCTGGCTATGCGCCTGTTGGCAAGGGAGAAACAATGCATCACTCTATGGAAAACCCCAGTTACTCAAGACCTCCCTGTCCTGCAACTGCACGTGTTGCAAACACATACCATCAAAGCGCAGAAAAAGCAAAGACATTACACGGCTCGGGGCCCCTCGGCTAACCCTTAACCCATGCTGCCAGATTTGGATGTCCACGACGCTACAGACAAAGAATGTCATCCGCCCATATCATGAGTGCGGTCACGCTGGCAGGTCGCGATCAACTGCAAGGGGGGGTTCAGACGGCGACTCACAGTGTCGGCCTCGAAAACGTCCTAGACCTGGAATGCACAGAGATTAGATATTCCTTGTTCTTTGCTCAACTTTTCCATTGAAGTTTGTGTCTCACTCCCGTTGCGTCTCATCTTGTCTATTCACTATACGGTGTAGAAAGGGATGCGAGACAACCGCGTTATCCATGCTCAATAACTCTCCACAATCTTCTGTTACAGGTCCACGATTAATATGGGAGCTGAGGGTTTCGCTTCTGGCAGAACAAGTTAACGAATACGCGCGCCGTTCGGCTGTCTGTCACCATGCCTGGCAGAAAACCGGAGTTAAACGGAATACCAGGCGTCTTTGCGACAACACCTCAAGCCAAAGCCAAATTGATATCGTCTTGTTTAGACATGGGGGATGTGTTTGCCAAGGCCAACTATCTCTTGCCTGTGGCTGAGCTTTTCTGTCTTGTTCTGCTGCTCCATGATGTATTCTCTCCTGCTGTCGATATGCATGCCATTCTATCGAGCATGCATGGCCTAGAACTTCGTACATTACTATCATCTTGAGCGGATATCAACCTGTCCGATGCGAACTTGCCTGATTAGGCAGGATGGCTGCCAGCCATCAGACAAACGGACCTATCATCTTGATTGTGTTAGGACCACTGAGGGAAACTTTCAGGCCAGCCTAAAACCCTTCAACCATGATGCCCTGGCCTAACTCTTCAACTTGCCAGCTTAATATGTTCCCCATTACGTATTAGGCTGAGGAGGGGCTTAATAGATGAATCAGGCATGTGCTCTTACCTCTATAAACGGCCAATCTGGTCGACGCCCTATTTAGAGCGCAATGAAACTATTTGAGACTTGAAAGCTCAGACTCTTTACTAACGTTCCAGCCGTCACCGCCTCGGAGCCAAACTCATGTTGTTCTGAGCCAGAGTTAAGTCATGGTAGCACTTATCAAAAATGCTACAGACAAACACGGTCTACCTGTGTGGGGGAGGTCATTCTGACCACGTTCACGGTCGTCATGCCGAAGGAGTTCTGAGGCTCTTCGAGATGCCCTGCCAGTTCCTGAACCTGTTCCTGTGGCTGGCATTACTTGTTCCTGGTTCCTGGCCGAATCACGCCACCAGTGCAGCTGAACACCGCTCCACGATGCAGCATCTATGCTCCACCTCGGGCCTCCGCCTTTTGCGGGTGCACGCTAACTCATGAGGATTCTTTTTGATACAGACCGCTATATCACCTGGAACAGCAATAACCTCGATTCTCAACACTAGCCCAGTCAGTTGAAAGGATACCCCAGTACATATGATTCAGGGTCCCTGTTGTTGATCCAACTCCTTTCTCAAATTCCGTAGCGATGCCAATTTGTCTCAGTTGACCCATAAAGCGATCGCAATGTGATGCGATGCTCATCCATCAAGGACATAGACAACAAGAGACAGAAACAAGCCCAAGCGCTCGCTTGACCCAAGTTAGCCATTGTCTCCGAAGGCCAAGAGAAACCATACCATGTTCAACGGACGGGAAGAGCCTATCAGCGGGACGGCACACAGTCCGATCCTTTTTGTTAGTCTCCCTCCCCCCTTCTTTGAGCGATCCTCTCTCTCGCCTAACCCTTTTCTATCTGGTGCCGGTCTCAGAGATAATTCTTTCTTCTAGTGCAGCACCGATTCTTTCACGAGCCAGCTGATTGTTAGTCTGGTCAAGACGTTGTTCATTAATTGTCCTCGCTTTTTCCCGCAACTTAATTTGAAGAGCTGTCTTGACCAATTCTCCTCTCCACTTTCTATTGGATGATCTCGATGCCGGATACTAAATCGACTTGAGAAGACAGCGAATGATATGTTAATGACACAACACCATATCGTCAACGTTAAACATGCGTTCTCCTGTTCGAAGCTTATTGTTTGGTGATCTCGAGGGCTGAATAGGCTGGGCTTAGCCTACAATCCATGGCCAATACGAATCAGGTGCTTGAAGGATTGCCATGAACTACAGTGAGTGACCTTTAATCCTTTGTTTATCCTTACCAACTGGTTAAAGACGAGAAAAATTAGGGATTCAGTGGTAGCTCTGGAGTGTATCTTTCATCTTTATCTTACTACTACGTACGGAGTAGTAGGCTCATACGATATACACCGCTTCTTTCTAGGGAGAAGAAAGATGATGTCCAATGGCAGTTGGCATATTGGACCCCAATGAGGTTCAGCATCACCATCGTCACCACAATGTATCAAGGAACTTCCTGAAAAGATGGTGGGATACTGAGACCACGAGCTTAGCTTTGTCTGAACGGCACACCACAACTGAAATGGGCTCATGTGTCAGCCACGCTCGGCCGTTTATCGCCTACTTGATCGCGCTGATCCTTCTGCAAGGCACGCGTCCTCCTATGAAATCTGTGAGGAGTCTACAATCTCTCTTCAGACCAATCTCCATATTATTTACGCCTTGCCATTGGTCAAAGTTCTCCCCCTCGCATATGGTATCGCGACGACACCATCAGGTAATGACTTGCAGCTGTAGGTCAAAGCCATGGGAGCATCATCTGCTTAATATCTTCTTGCCTACTGGCTGGTCCGTGTGCGGCGCAAGGCGGTTCAAGCAAGCGAGTTTGACTGCGGTCGATGGACGAGACTGATATCAAGGCAGGATATTGAGACATTGGATGGAACGGTAGACGGCATATCTCGGCAACCTCTATGCCCGCCGGCCTCGTCATAGCACTACTGTGTTTATCATATCTCATCCTCCAAGAAATTTCAAATAATGAAACACGGCAAAGCCAAAGTCATTCATGCCAAGTTTAGCTGGTTGCATTGTCCAGGGTCCTGACTCCTCACAGTCGATGCTACCATATCTGTCATTGCGAGTCCACTTTATGTGCGTTTCTCCTCCCCGCCGTTTCAAACGTCGAATTACTTTACCTTGCCGTTGTAGCCTCGAGGGTGTCAAAAGACTTGACTATCCAGGCGGAGGGGCAGAAAAAGACTAGATAAAGCTCTCCCATAATTTACACTAATCTTACCCAGGGATTCTTGTCACTTACTTACTCTAAAGCAGTCAACTTCTATGTCACCCCGAGGGCAGTCTATTAATCGCAGATGGGGGTTGAAGAGGATTCGCATTTGGCTGAGTTTTGCTCATGCACGATGATCCTTCGATGGTCTCTGATTTCCAATCTGGCATAAGGTACCATCGTATTGTCCTCCAATAGATCACTGATGGTAGCGTGTCTGCCCATGCAATGGCATGCAGCTACGTGCAGTGAGACCCTTCGGCTGGCTTCTCGATGGCAAATAGCCCGATGCAGTAGCATTCAACGGAAAAGCCAGAGATGATCGTGGCATACTATATCGGATTACTCCGCCCATGGTCATCACGGAAGCGTCGGACTTGACAAGCAGAGATGATGTAAAACAGGCGGGATAAAGAACTCGGGTCTTTCTTTGTCTGATGAAGCGAGATGCATGACTCGTGCGGTTATGGGCCCTTCACTGAGGACAGTAAAAGGTTATTTTTCTGCTGTGGCTGGGCTTGGCCCAGTTGACATTCTGAACCACGTCTGAGGCTGCGGCAAGCTAAAGTGGTATGACAGGGTTCTATACAGGCATCATCCCTGTCAGAGCATGATCGATCGCTAGCCGACATCTTTAAGAATGTGTTTTACTTTACGAGGTCCTGGCCTTGATGCTCCAAAGATGATCATGTCGTGAATCGCAAATCGCATCCGACGAAGCAGAAAACTTTTCACATGAACTCAAAAAAATATACATATAAATAAAAAAAAGCTAGATACAGGTTGGACCGAACTGAATGGCGAATTGAGGCTGTACAGGATACTACTCCACCAATATTTTGTTCACGGTGGCCAAATCAAGACCTGGAGCAGCATTGCGTTCAAGCAGGTAACGCAAGTACACCAACTAACAGAGCGTTCAAGGATTGTCTCCCCCACAGTCACGATAGCAAGCATGTCTACTATAGGTAAGGAGAGACCCGGTTCTTCTTACCGCTACAAAAGTAGGGCGAGTTTGTGCTCGATGCTCCATCTCTAGACAATGGCTAATGCACTCAAGTCTGATCCGCATTGAGTTGTTGGTTATGCTGTATAAGCCGATCCAATCCAGCAGACACAAAAACACGATACCCACCGTGAACTTGACTTCTGGGTCACTGCATCGCAGCCCAACTCGAACCGAGCATCCACAGTCCAAGTGAATACTAATCGTACTCCTCATGAATAATGCGGCTCTTGAACAGAACGAGCCACGAGGCAAGGAAATGATCCGAAGGGAGGCTGCTGTGATAGTGCAGGGGCCTATCAGCAAATCGCAGTCGCAGGAACCGTCTACAAGCGACGTGCGGTGCCAACGGATCGCTCTGCACGGGACAAACGTCGACCGTCCTGTTATTTCGCATCCCAAGGCCATGGTTGAGGGTTTCCTTCTTTGAGCAACGAACATGCTACAGTACTGTATCATCTAGACTAGGACGAGTAGAAGGCCTCAAAAGCTGACCACATCTTGATCAACGTGAATCTGTTGGCTGCTTCTCATTCTTGAGCCAGTTCCTGAAGGGTCGCAAAAGATGGTCGCATGAAACGTGGCATGGGAGTTGCTGCCTCTTGCTACCGAATCATGTTTCCGTTCCTGTTTCTCTCAAGAAATGCCGCTTTTTCGCCTCAAGGTCCAATGCTACCACAGCCACCCGTCTGATTAGTTCTCACCCACGCCAAGCCTGGTGTTTCATGGTTGCATTTTTCTCTTGTTTGTCAATTTCCGGTTAGATCCGCATATCACTCAAAGGGTTGCTTATGAAAACATGATGCTTGACTTTACCCGATGTCTCTATTGGACGTTACCTTCAATACGTCCATCTCTGCCACTTCAGCGTGTGGATGTCATTACCGTGCAGGGTTACCTCTACAATCAAGTGTGTATATAGCATTGCGACATATGTTTGCTGGTATATCACAGACGTCACAGTGGCTAATTTCCTTCCATGGCTTCATGACTGACTCGTCAAGCCACATGCCAACGGCCTATGCTCTTCCCTCCGCGTTATTGCCGCGTATAGTTCCAAGCCACGGAGTTGCAACGACTTGAGTCGTCAAGCTTTGTACTTGTGTTTCGTAGTGCTGATGATCCGTCAGGGGATAAGAAGCGGTGAGTTTGTGACATGATCACAGCAGTCAATGTACAGGGTAGGCAGGTCAACCAATAAGCATAACTCGACAACTAAACCATGTGATGGTACTTAGGCATGCTTATTGAGTCTATCTTCTAATAAAAGCATATACTCATCCATATTTACAGTTATAAGAGGTAGGACAGTTAGTGACGAGAGATTTGTCGTATATAGCAGAGTGATGTTGAGTATTTGTAGCGGAGCCAATAATGAGACAAGTTACCAGTTTTCAAATCACTTGCTGCTTCACACCTGAGATTCGGATAATGTTCCTAGGAAACATATAAAGATAATGGAGAAAGACTTCCTTAAAACTGAACCATTTAGGCGGTCCGAACAAAACGGTAAACAACACTTGAACCAGCAAACCAGTTAGCTTCAGACCCGACTACAATCACGCCGCTATTCCTTTGCTTGACAACCTTGTCAGAACGAAACTTGTTGGTTGTATTTTCTTCCACAAACATTTTGAGCCAAATTGCGAGGACAAACCCTTCTTGGCTGGCGATGAAAAATCACCACCAATCCGCGGGGACCGTGCCTCCGGGAGCTTTCCACTTCTCGGCAGTCTCTTCCTGCTGGGAAAGAGAGTCCTCATCGTTGGAGGTATCTAGAGGAGAAACTAAAGTATATCCGTCATCATAACTGCCTGAGTCTTCAGAAGTTCCCTGTTCCATCATCATACACTCGAACCAAGCCTCTTCGCACCTAGCGAGACGCTCCTGGCAGTATCTGATTTCTGTATACATACCAAGATCCCTCAGGAGATCCAGGACGTCGTATGTGCACTCCTTGGAATGGTCATTGAGGGACAACTTACCAATGGTCGCCATGAACCGCGCAGGGTCCGCGTCTCGTGCCCACTCGAGCATACGGCAATGGATCTTGATCCAGATGACGATCCATTCGGCATCAAGACTGCCACCACCCAGGCGCGACTCGACAGTGGGTTTGTAACTACCAGTTTTCTGGGGATTGCGTAGCAGGTGACGGCCGAGTTGCCCTGCCCAATTGCTGCTGTATCCTTTGAATTCTACACGGTCAGTCATCAAGTACGCGACCTGATGAGCGCCATAATCGCAGGCCATTAACTCAGCAACCCCGTTCCAGGTAAGTTTTGTGTTGGGGTTGCCCTCTTGGTGCCCCTCAAGTTCTGCTACAAAATACCTGTCCAGTTGCATGGTCTTGACCTCTTCATAAGACGCGCCTTTTCTTTTTGTACGGTTTTCATCCAACAAAGGCGCTGTACCAGATGGCGGTCCAAAACGCGTCAAATCGAGCGCAGGAAACACGATCTGAGGAGGCAGTTCACGACGGACAGATTCGCTGTCCAGGAGGTCATCGCAGGCTTCCTCACCCATATCTGCCTCAACTGGTGGTGTAATAAAAAAGTCGCGACGTATACCTTTGGGTTTCCTCGGACGATTGAAAGGTTTGCTACCCTCGGCCTCGAAGTCTGAGTCATCACTTCCACACTCGGGCTCCAGGTAACCATGGTCACCGTGCTCTTCCGGTTCGATTTGCCGAATACGTCGACGCAACGGTGCCCTGGGAGCAACAGGGCGTTGTCCAAGATACCTCGCTCGTGAAAGATAGCGAACAACGAATCCGGATTCCGGCTGGACTGCACTGCGAGCCATATCAGCGGTTGCGCCCGCGGTCAGGGCAACACCGTCACAGCGTCGGATAGACCTAGCCCAATGTGTGAAACTTCGCGTAGGACACTGCAAAGTAGATAGCACCGGCTCAGAAGCCCACAAGAGGGCGCTGTAGTTTCTGAGCGCACGCAAATCTAGCGGATGAGGCCCATTGCCGACATGGACATGAAGGCCGCACGATGTGTTGACTCGGGCGCGCAGTCTGGTGGTGATAAGTCGAATAACAGCCGACACGAGCTCGTTTGCCTCATCGCAAGCATACATGGGTGGACTGGCTATTTCAATCGATTGCCAGGTGTACATAGGGTCCTCGACTCGTCCTCCGTCCTCGTTTACTGTGATATCAGAATGTACGATCCAGGGCTGTCGTCCTGTTGATTTGCTGTCATTTCCAGGCTCTTCTGCGCATATGCCACGATCCCGCAACAACGCTATAACGGCTTCTTGTCCGCTCGTGTAATTTGTCATTGGGGCGACACCAGGAATTTCGTCGGCAAATTCCTTACCTGCCCACATGGGCATGAGAAATTCTATCTCCACGCCAAAACTGGGACGCGGGGGCCGTGTATACCTGTCTTTCTGTCTTGGGTTAGTACCTTTGTCATCGCCATGCTCCTCCATACGCCTTTTGCCTTTCTCCCTTGTAGTCAGTTGGGTTTTGTTTTGTACTTCACTCTTTGGTGAAAGAGTCATCGAAGAAGTGTTTGCCATCGTGTAAGTGTTGCTCCTGGAAGTGATGTTCAAATCGACGAGAACCTGTTCTGCTGCCTGATAAGATAGAGTTATCCGTGTGTCAAGATAGTTTGTGAGATGCTCGAAATTACTGTTTAGGAAGTCTGAACTTCGAGGCAACAGGATCAATATATACCTTGGAACTTCGACACCTGTTCAACCATGTTAGCATGGTCACATATCAACGAAACGACCATATCCGTTACCAACCGGCTATGTTCTTTCCAAGAATCCCATCAGTGAATACAGGAACAAAGGAACATCCCAACAGCCATTGTCACAATCACACAACTCAACACACCATGCGCTGAAACAAAATGAGAAAGGCTTTTAAGCCAAAACAATTCTTTGTTCTTTGTTCATAATCAAGTTTCCCTACTCCCTTTCGCCTCTTGCCATGATTGAATTGAATTGAATGGTAGCGCATAAACATGTGTCCGCTGTCTTTGAGCACATCTTTCTCCCCTCCCTCCTTGAAAGACTACACAGAGTAGCTGCCACTCGCAGACGGTGCCTCCCCCTCCACTGATCAGTACGCAGAAGCGTGTCATTACCTCATCCAAAGCCTCCATCGTTGGTTCTTTACTCATCAAAAGGTATCGCGTTGCATGTCGAAAAGATGTATCGTATAATAAAAATGTGCAATAGTGAAAACAGGGTCGCGTGCAACTCCAATCTATCATCCCAGTACCTGTGAGGTACTGCACGTGATGGCTGGGTACCAGGATTCATTCGTGGTATTGCTGATCGCAACACTCCACGATTTGGCCCTAAACACTTAGATCATGTAGGCCAGCATGCCGAGGGCGACAGCGGCAGCAGCACCTCTGCCTACTGGTGCCATGGTAGGGGCAGCGAAGGCGTCAGAAGATGTCGAGGAGGCGGCGCCGGCGGAACCAGTAGCATCTGCTACGGACTTGGTCGCAGATGAAGTGGCGGAACTGGCAGTAGTGCTAGTGGTATCGTCGTCGTCGCTAGCAACTTCCTTAGGAGGAGCTTGTGTCGCGCACTTGTCGTCGATCTTGGACTCGCACTCTCTCTGGTCCCGCGAACTCTGGGTGTTCTGGGCGATGCACTGACTGAAGAGCTCCTTGCAGATGAAGGTGGGGATAGTTTGGATGTAGTACTGAATGCCGGGGGTTGAGCTGTTGGAGGAACACTTGCAGTCCCACTTGAGATCGGTCTGGATCAATTGTTAGCATCTTGAGGTACTAAACTAGCAGGAATTGAACATACCTCCGAGCAGCTGTTGGTATTGGTGTCATCCTTGCAGAGGGCGTCACAGGTGTTTTGCTGGGCACCGCACCAATCAGCTGTAGCATGTTAGCATGAGGAACATAGTTTGGGGTCTTTCGTTTCTCAGTGCGTACATCTAGTGGCAATGTCGACAGAGTTGGGGTCGATGGTCATGTCAAGGGAGCTCTTATAGCTCTTGACAGACTGGGCCGAGACAGCCGAGATGGCCATGGCGATGAGGGCAATAGAAGAACGCATCTTGAGTGATGTTTGGGTTGAGTGTTTATGGATGTGTTGAGATGTGATTACTGGGACCAAGATGTTGTGATAAGTGGAGCGATGATTGATGGATGTTGTTGTTTGCGTGAGGTGAGTGAGGCGAGTAACCTTTTTATATTCTTGATCCCGATGATTGATGCAAACGGAACACGGAAGGAAGAGATGAAAGGGAGCACAGATGGGTGTTTTCAAGAGCAGGCGCGGTGGATTTTAAGGTGGGAGAGGAAGAGCGAGAGGGAGAGTAGGTCACTGGGAGGGAAAGCAACGATCGGATTTGGACTGGCTTGGCTTTGTCTGGGCAGTGGGCAGGTGGAATCACTGGCCTCGGTTTGATTAGGTAGGTACAGTAGCTTAGACAAGACCGTGCCTTCGAGACTCTCTGAAATCGAGCCCGGCCCCAGTCTCCGTATGCCCACAATCCGTAACCCATGAAGTCTCCAGCTCTGGCAACCCAAGGTGCGGCCAATGAAATATCCTCCTGACCGCATCTGCCATTGACTTCGCTCCATCAACCACTGTAAACTTTCCTGTCTCAACATGGGAAAGGACGCACAGGCACAAGTCGGCTAGAGGTCACATCGCATCCACACCTTCCTAGTTCTGACCACTCACGTCACACACCATCTGGACCTTGTCGCGCTTGTCCAGCACCATTTCCATTTTAGTCGTCATGACTACCATTCAACCACCACATTTCTCTTCGTCCGCGCAAGAGCCAAGCATGATAATCGCGAAGGCCGGGGACTGTTTGCGCCGCGACTTCCATAGCAACAGTGGCAAGCGGGGCGCTTCTGTCATGGGATCGTGCCTCGTCGGACAAGAAGAAAAAAAACAGCAAGGCCTAGGCAAGCGGCTGGGGCCGAACAAGTGGGACAGCCACATCAATGTCACCCAGAGTAATTACTCCGTGCTCACAGATATTGGTCCAGGATGGGTTGGAAGCATGGATGTTTAAGGGCACCACATTGAGCTGGGCAGCAATTTCTCGATATCGTGCTAGATTCCAGCGGTGCTCAGAGGCCCATATCCAAGACGAGCCAATCAACTCAATGGTCGTGCATCACCATTGTCTCTGATATCGGACACGGACCATCTTGGCGGCCTGCCATATCGCCGTCATTATCCCGCTCCTTCCAACAACAAGAAACGGAACAGAAACCGAGGCCGAAGCCCAGACCCAGGGAGAGGCAGACTCAGAGCATATTGCTTATTAGAAGGTTGACCAAGTGATGTTTAACACAAGTGCTTGGCGCAAAGTTGGTCATGTAGCACGACTGAAGATTGGATCTGTGCCGCGACGCTATTCCGGAACTGACGGGATCATGGAAGCGGAAAAGGCAATTTTCATTTCCATCTCCATTCCCATTCTCTTGTTGCTCATGGGGGAAAGGCCCGCCAAGATATTAATCTTTTTTTCCAACGGGGCCACGGCACCTCAGCGCCGAAGTATCAGGCGCCCGGACCTTTGGTCCATTGGGGAGAAGGTTATCTTCCACCATGTTGTTATTTACTGACCTTGCTTTTAACTGTCGCCATGTAAACAAGTCATGATACGAGAGTTTCATCTGTCCCAAGGGGCAGTGTGGGAGAATGGGGCAAACTTCTGACTATCCTTACGTTCATTGATATTCTGCAAATTTAAAGCTTCTGGATTTCTTTGATGGTAACAAGATAACACAAATGTTTTCCTCTGGTTCTTCACCGAGTTTGCGGATTGTAATTCAGCGAGCCTAGCTCATCAAAGCGGGAAGGACGATAAAAGACTCGGCTAGCGCAACTCTTCTTGCCCTGGTCCAAATTCCCCTGTCCCTGTCTCGTTGCATCCAAAGTGCGTCACTTCATTACCCCCGTCGCGAACTAATATATTACCCATTTCTCTGGCCCCATGTCTGAGTGAGTATCGAATACTGTTTCTCGACTCGTTCTTCCTTGCAGTCACTGGCAGCACATGTATGGTTAATCGTGTTATCTGAGTTACGCAGCTTGAACGCTCTAGCTTGTCAATTAACCTTTGCCATTCGCTTGGAACTCCACTCTATAGTTTGAAACCAAAGGCCGGCCTCCAGACGAGGTCTGGAGCAAAAGCGTTGGCGAGCTTGTGTCAGCATTCACCAATGAGAAGTATCAATCTGCACCCCAGACACGTACAAGTAGACGCGCCTTTACGGGTGCGTGCCGAGATGCACTTGTGGTATGTGTATCGTAAGTCGACCGTCATGCTCACTGCCAAGACCAGTGCTTTCAAGCCTCGGTGCCACGGAGATTTGTTGTCTTTGAATATCCTTTTGTTTTATCAGTGGTAGTTTCTATCTTGTTACGTTTAGGGTCTCCAGCCACTCTTTGCTCACTGGAGACAGGAAAAGGTTTGGCGATCTGGCGGCTGCGCAAACCCTATGTTTGACCATCAATGTTAGTGTTGGGACTAGAATCTGGTGCCCGTCCAGTTGTTTACCATCAGGTTTGCGATTGTTCAGATGACCACCCCCAGCCTCTCGGGATAAATACATATGCAACAGTTGCTGTTTGTCTAAAGGGCTTGGAGAGGCCTACAAGGTTCTAGGCCTTGTTAGCCTCCCTGTGGCCACATCGCGGACGTGGACAAGCTTACGTTGAATGCCACTGGCCTGCTTCTTGTCCATTATTTCTATGAGCCACGCGTGTGCCCATCTGCCAGTCAAAATTGTTGAGCTACGGCAACCTTGAGTTATTGTTATCTTCTCGATACCAGTGCCGATACTCCGTCAGAGACAGGGAGCTGCCTTTTCATTCCCATGATGGCCAAGCTAAATGCCGTTTGTTCCGTTCTATTAATTGTGGTCTATCGATGATTTTGTTGCGTTCCATAGCGGCTCGGCACGATCTTCCGAGTTTATATATCTAAGATGAGCATGTCCGTCGTCTTGGAACCAGACAACGGTAATAGTCATGTGTGACATTATAAGAAGTTCAAATAAGAGACCATCAATCTCTGACATGTTAACTCTTTGGTTGTTCTTGTTTCGACTGGCATATCAACCGTTTTTGATGAAATGATTACAGTACTTAGTATGGATAATCACTATCTAATGTATCCAAACTTTGGCCTTTTAACAGTACTATAGTGATAGTGTTGGCAGAAATTTCTTCGTACAGTTAACATTGCATTGCATTAATTCATTTGCCACTGTATTTTCTTGCGCATTGCGTCATGGGGCGCTTTACGTTGATGAACGGTAACGACTGCAGAATTGAGGGGCTTGGATATGATGAAGCAAGGAAATTCCACGGGAGTACATTCTAAAACTTCAAAGATTTTAACTATTCATGGAATGTATGATCTACAGGGTAGCTAACTTTGCGTATCTGTAATCGAGATATCTTGCAGGAGTAATATTTCGTTATAATTGGACCGGAGTCAGTGGGGGTGGAGGAGAGCTCATGTAATACGGTTTAGCGGTCCCTGCATGACGATCTACACCTCCCAACATTCATTGCCTGCTGATAGCTCCAGAGCAAACAACTCCAACACCAACTGTCGAATCTATTTGTTACCGCGACAGCAGTTTGTACCCTGGTTTACCATCGAGTACGACTTGGCCCCGCGACAATATTAACGACCTTTGTCTCCGCATGCAACCAACATCACGGAAACTGAGTTACACAGGGAAACAGATGCCGACTGTCGTTGACCCCTCCATTCCATCCCATTTCTGTCGTGTGCCCACGCCTCAACCATGGATGGTTTACCACGCGAGCTTATCGAGGCAATACTACAGCAATGCATAAGCTATGGCCCCAAAAATGCGGTGCTCGACCTTCGGTTGGTCTGCCGTGTTTTTGACCAGGTCCTCAAACCCTTCGCATGTCGCACCCTGGATCTAGAGTTCTCGCGCTTGAGCAAAACGAGCGGCGAGACACCACCCCAAATTGATGCACTACAAACAATTGGATATCACTGCAAGAGTCTCTATATCGACTTGATGGTACTGCGGGACGACAGTCAGTTACGTAACTACGTTTATTGAAAGATGGTAACTAATAAGAATGATTTCCCAGTGGAAGTTGAGTTTCTCGATACCGTGTTTGCACGAGTCCCATCTATGACAGAATTTTGCCAAACACTACACAAAAAGTACTGCATGAACGAGACATCATTCACAGAGACAGATTACTATCGAATCGTCGAGGAAATGCTGTTCTACTGTCGCGATGTCGATCGTCTACGACTCAACCTACCCTTTCAGCTTGTCGGCCGTCACTGTAACGCCGCCACCATGATCCTGGCCAACACGCTCAAGGCGTTTGCGCATCGACCTGAAGAAGACTCAGCAAAGCTCAATACTCTCGTCATCGAAAACGTGACCGACGTGGCGATACGCCACCTGTGGATGAACCCGATCGATGTAATGAATATTATGAAGGTCTTGGAGGTGCTGGAACACCTAGTACTGACATTGCGGAGACACGAAAATGAGCCCATAACGGTTGGCTTGTTTGGATCTTGCCTCTGGAACCTTGTTGAGACCGCGGGGGACCTGAAGAGCCTCTGCTTGGTTGGGATGGACCACGATGACCGCCCCCCTCGGGGACTAAAGCAAACAAAATTCTGGCAGATGCCGGTAGACGAGTGGCGCGCAAAATCATTGCCTGCTCCCAATGTCATACACTCCAATCTGACATGCTTGGAGCTCAAGCGGATCGAGCTGTGCCCTGAGGTGTTCGTCCGTACTGCGGAGAATTTCGGACCTACTTTGCAAGAGCTTTACCTGAATGAGGTCTATCTCAAGGTTGAGCAGTCTCGAGACTGGAACCAAGATTCTAAGAAAATACTCTGGGTCGGACTGCCCAACCAGCGCCCAGGGGAGGGTTGCCATTGGATAGCCATGGCGCTGAGATGTGCTACACCGCATATAAGGATCTGCCGAGCATCCTTTTTAGCGTATGATCACTACATGCTTGAAGATATGCCTGGCCAGCCTGAGTTTGATCTAGCAGACCCTTGTGGCCTTGGCCGAAGCATCTCTCAGCGCTTCGTTGAAGTTGTCATGGGAATCCACCAACCTACAGCGCTCACCAAAGATGTTGTCGAGTATCTACCTGCAGACACCCACTTCGACAATCTTGTGAATAATCTTCGTCCACGGGACTGTGCCCCGCGTGTTGTAGAATATGATACGAACGCATACCAGACAGCTGTTGCCAACTCAACGTCAGAATGGCAACGTAGCATTGATGGCGTCTTCCCCAACTGCAACTCCAATACTCTCGATGAACTGCATTACATCGCTGAAACAGCGTGCCAAGGCATGAACGAGATACACCGGAGACGCAACGAATGGACCGCCGAAAACAGCATGGTAACAGAATTCACAGAGAACCTCTTTAATATTCCAGCCTCTGACGACGAACATGCTTGATGTCGACTATGGGCTACTTACTTACTTACTCACTTGCTTTACTTACTCACCTGACACAACCAGGAATCACGAGCGATCAATTCTAAACAACTTGGAGAATTCGAATAATAATTTCAGGCAGCTTGCTAATATCAAGCCTCAATACCAAATAGATGCGGTTCTCACCATTTCTTACCCAGGCCGCTGTATAAATGCCAATCAAGGAAGTCCTCAGGGTACCATAAGAAATAACTGCTTTAGACCAGATGGCAGAAAAGTTTAGGCAGCCTTAGCATAAGTTCAATCAATGTTCTTTACCTAGGTAATCTTTATTTTATCCTTAGCTCAGACCGTCAGATCTCCCGACACTGTAGGGGGTTTCGATGGAACCACACCCCTCTCTCTTTTTTAATTTTGCTTCCAAGCATCCCCAAACAAAGGAAAAATAATTCTCATAACGTGTCATCATAGGTAATCTTCTAAACTAAAACATGGGTATTCAAGATCGGAAATATCTGATGCGTGTCTAGTGTCCGTTGGAACCGTTGGTACCGTTACCGTTGACACCATTGGCCTTGGCGGCAGAAGTAGCCTCCTTGAGGGCCTGAAGGACATCATTGGTGAGGTCCTCAGCATCCTCAACACCACAGCTGATGCGGACAAGATCATCGAAGATGCCTACAGCCTCACGCTGATCCCGAGGGATACCGGCGTGAGTCATGCTGCTGGGAACCTCGACCAGACTCTCAACACCGCCCAGACTCTCAGCAAGAGTGAAGATCTTGGTCACCTGGCAGAAACGTTCAGCAGCGGCGTGGCCACCCTGAATACGGAAGGAGAGCATACCACCACCGAGGCCGTTGCGGTGCTGCTTCTTGGCGATGTGTCGGTGGGGGTGAGAGTCAAGGCCGGGGTAGTTGACGGCAATGACCATAGGAGAAGCCTCGAGAGCTCTGGCAACAGCGTCGGCGTTGCGGCTGGCCTCACGAGCTCGCAGATGCAGAGTCTTGAGACCACGGTGGGCAAGCCAGGAGTCAAAGGCGGAGGGAACAGCACCAATGGCGTTCTGGAGGAAGCTGAGACGGGCCTTGAGCTCGTCGCTGTTGAAGGCAGCAACACCCATAACTACATCACTGTGACCGTTGATGTACTTGGTGACACTGTGAACAACGATATCGGCGCCGAAGTCGAGGGGGTTCTGGACGTAGGGGGAGAGGAAGGTGTTGTCGACAACGACAAGGACACCATGCTTGTGGGCCTCGGAAACGACGGCTCGAATATCGACAAGGCGCAGTGTAGGGTTGCTGGGACTCTCGATCCAGATCAGGCGAGTCTCGCTGGTGATGTGCTCGGCAATATCGACCTCGATCTCCGGTGTGAAGGTGACCTTGACACCGTGGGCCTTTGCGACCTGTGTGAAGTAACGGTGAGTACCGCCGTAGACGTCGGAGACGGAGATGACATGGCTGCCGGCAGCAAGACTCTGAAGAATGGTGGCTGTGGTGGCGGAGCCGGAGGAAAAGGCGAGGGCGTACTTGGCGTGCTCAAGAGCAGCGACAGCGGTCTCGAAGTTGGTACGGTTGGGGTTGGAAGATCGCGAGTACTCGTACTCTCCGATTGGCTTGCCAACAGCTGACTGAGCGAAGGTGGTGGACAAGGAGATGGACTCGATCACGGCGCCGGTGGCGGGGTCATGTGGGGAGCCGGCGTGGACGGCGAGAGTACCGAAGCTGTGGACGGGGGACGGAGGACGAGGTGGGGTTGACACGGGGTCGGCGTTGAGAGGAGCAGCAGACATTGTTACTGAGGATTAAGGGATAGTGATGGGAAGGAGGAGAGTATATTTGGCCAAAATACAATTGAGTTAGGAAGCAAAGTTAAAAAGAGAAGAAGGGAGGAAGAAGGGTTGAGATGGATGTGGTCAAAGAGCTGTTGATATATAAACTTGGTGCTCTAGTGACCAGCAAGTGGAGGTCGAGGCGGGGCTAGAGAAAAAAAAAGATGGAAAAAGCCTTCTGTTTTCTTATGCAGCCCTGGTCTGTTGTGTAATGCAGTCGGTATGCAGATTGAGGGAGAGGAACCCTTTATATATCAGAGCTAAAGCGGTTGTTATGTGTGGTAATTCCGCTGCGCGCCTGTTCACGGAGCTTCTTCCTCTGGTGGACTAACCAGAAAGAAGAAGGAAGAAGAAGGAAAAAAAAAGGAGCCTCGGTTTGACGCGATTAAGGGTCAAAATGATGCACAAAGGGCGGAGGACAGAAGCTTTGGGCTTGTTTTCCGCTTAGAGCAGAAGTAGACGTGTCGTCGATGAGAAAAAACGTGGTTTTGAAACCTTGACGATCACGTCACAGCAGCCTCAACAGCAAGGGATGAAGACTTTAGAGTCAGAGGCGATAAAATTGACTCAACAGATTAATAATAGGCCTAGGGAAAGCAAACGTAAAAAGAATTGATTGGTGTCGACCGGGTGGTGAAGAAAAAAAATGCAACTCCAGCTGGGCTTTTGCGTGGTCGGTTATCGGCTCTCGGTAGTACCAAGTACAAGTGAAAGTTATCGTCGGATTTGGATTTGGATTTGAATGTGGATGGGGATGGGGATGCGGGATGTGGATTGGTGAAGATAGTGGGCTCATTCATGGAAGGGTCCAAGGAAGGAAAAAATGGGCTTTTTATTCAAATGATTTGCTTCTAGTGCTTCTCCCAACAGAATTGGGTGAATTGAGCTATGCTATTCCGTGACTTGTTCTATTGCATCCATTTGTAAGTCGAATGCAAACTGACACCAAAAAGAGGGTGGCATCTGGGGCGATCGCCCGGATGTCACTGTCTCGGGACCGTATCCCTCTTGTCATCAGCCAGAAAAGGAGACAAGAGAAAACGGCCGAGATCCAATGCACAGCAAAGATGCTTACTACGAACATGCTTATTCATACCTAGCGCAGCAAGTAAAATCGATGCGGTGTGTCCGAACTGACTCAACCGCGGCGTGGCCTCCATGACAAATGTGATTGCTTACAGAAGCCTCACTATCTATCTACCTACCTTGCCTAGTCGACTCTAATCCAACTTTGCTTTATAAGGCTTGCTACAAATAGAGGAGCCTTTCTGCGCCGCTGCAGCAACAAACAAAGGTAGTATGGCCTACGCCCTACATAGGTACCATAATCCTCTCAGTGTTGTTCAGTTTTTCCCATTGTACTCGGGTCTGCGACGGGCAGATGCGGTCCTTTCGGTGATAAGTGGAAGGGGGGGGGGCGTGCCTCTATGTCCACGGTTCTACAGTATGACCTGCAACAATCAGTTCGACAAAGACTTGAGAACGGAGGGAAATCCTGAATCGTATTAGTCAGTCAAGTCAACCAACAGTTTCCTCGATAGGTGAAGCTCTTGCGCATCATGTGCCCGATGTCGTGATAGAAATGCCCAAGGGATCGGAATTTGATAGCAAGCGCTGTCAGCGATTGTCTGACAATTGACCCCGCTGGGGATTGTGTTACACCTCTTTTTCGAAACCGTTACGACACCCGTGGACATTCACACTGGATGCCACAATGTGTACCTAAAACAACAATATATATATAGGCTCGGCTTTTTTTTATCACGACAGTCAAACCCACGTAGAGCTGAGATCCTCAAATAGCATCCACAACCGACGTCCCGTGTGCAAGGATAGGTTTCGTGGTGTGAACAACCTCCGCTCGGAACCTTTAGGTATGGGAGCATCGCTGGTTGAGCCAACATAAGGCGCATTCGTGATTGTTCCAACCTCCCCCGCAAAATCTCACGCACCAAGAGAAAGCTGCCAAAAACAATGATAAGCCGTTCCTTGCAGAGCGGGATGATGTCGTGATCGTTCGTGTCGTCATGTCCGCCCGGAAAGGGTAGGTCAGCAGATCTGATGTTGGTTGGTCCAAGACAATATCAATCCTCTTAGTGTGAGAGTGCAAGTCATTCTTACTATCTAGAACATGAGACCGCAGCACGTACAGATATATATTTATATGAATATCTGGCATAGCAGGCTCTGTTGCTAGATTAATGTATGTCCACTGGGTCTGAACTGGCTCAGGAATCTCATGCATATGCATCCCTACTTATGATGTGCTGGTTTATAATATTGACACCTTATCCTTACACCTTCTGCCTTAGCCGAGTAGTATCTCACGCGCCTACTACGGCAACATAGCACATTGCCTCAGATAGGTAGGTAGACAGATCTATCTTAGTACCCAGGTATTTAGCCTGCGTCATATCTTATCTTAGATCGCTAGGCATCCAGCGGCAAGATAAGAGCACTAGAAGCTATCATGAGTCCAAGGCCCTCTTGTTCTCATTCAAATCTGCAATTAAGAACTCATCCAAATAATTGGATTCAAATGTTTTACGCAACGTCAATGTTAAACATCTGCGTGCTACCCACCTATCGAAGTTTTTTTTCGGAATAATAACTTCCCCGGCGGCTCAACGTTTTTCTCAGTCTGACATGATGGCGCAGTTTCATTGGACGCCATTGTCTTGCTTCAGCAAAAGACGGTAGATCTCATGATACGATCGGACAACCCCGATATCCGACAAAGCCCCTCCAAGTAGAACAATACGACTGTAAACGGACGAATTTCTAGTCTCTTTTTGTAAAGAGATCTGCCCGTCATAATGATCGCTTACATTCAACTGACACACAGCCTCAGCCTGAGCAATTAACATTGGCTGGACGCTGCGTATACATCTGAGTCTGACTGAGGACGTATCTATCTACAGCAAGTATCTACCAATAAGGGGCCACGCGTAATCGTTTATGTACGATAGCGTGAATGTTGTCTGAGATGTGTGTCTCTTGATTCCAGGGTCTCTGACCTCTCCGATATTTTCTGTTTTGCGTCTATAATCTTATTGAGCAGAAAAGTAAAGGGGAATACCGTCTTCTTTTTGGGCCGGTATCATTCATTTTTATTTGATCCTCAGTCCACTTGCCTACGTGGTCCTCTTGGCGAAGGGCACAATCAACAACAAAGCGTCAATTGCGGGCTCCACTCGCCTCAGGGCCCGGCGCCGAAACTACCTAAGCTAATGACACCGACCGACTATGCCCGGCCCGCGTTGAGACAGCCCTGGCCAAGCAACCGAACAACAGCAGTAATAGCGGGCAGCAAGCACACGATAGGGTGGCGGCAACGGGCGGGGAGCGGACCTACACTTACACAAAATCCCTTGTTTGTTCCTGTGGCAGTGCAGCCTTCTCAAAAGCCGTCAAGGTGAGAGGCGCCAGTCAGTCAGGTCGGCAAGCAGGCAGGCGGGTAGGCAGACAGGGTACCTAAATTAGCCCGGGGACCTGGAAGTTTAGCACTCCACTCCACTGCCTGACTGCTGGAGTCTGGGCTGGGCTGTCCTGCCGACGGGACCGCCCCTCCACCTCATGCTCCTGCATCTCTCCTGCCCTCATCTGCATCTCATCACATCACAATAGCACCCTCTTCACCGCACTTGGTTGCAAGCGAAGCAACCACATCAGCTCCTGCTGCCCCGACTCCCACCCTAACTCTGGCAGAAATACCGTGCTCAACCACGATTCTCGCCTCTCTCTGTCTTCAACACGCGTCATGGAATCCTTCTCCTTATTCTTATAATTCTTTCATCCCCACAATTGCTTTTGCTTCTCCTTTCTCGAAGCTCAAAGCCAACTGCATTGAGAGGCCATTTGCCTCTACGGCCATGCTGCGATTTTGCTTACGATCCAGGGTTCCCTCCATATATTTTCCGGGAGCTTGTTGACAGTCGATTCGTGACCAAGAGTCGCTTACTCCGTATCCTCTTCTGCTTCACATTCAATACATCATGCCCCCCCGCCGCTCTCACAAAAAGTCTCGTGCAGGCTGTCGGAGGTGTAAGAATAGGAAGATAAAAGTATGTTCTGCCGGTCCTCTGCTGATGCCTTAACGCATCGCAGTATATCACGCGCCTGTCGTCTAGCTATATTGGTTCTTTCTTTCGAACGGCGTAGCCCGCCTCAGGCTCTTTGTTGACGCCTCGGCTGACTTGATATTTCCTTTCATTGTAGTGTGACGAAGTTCATCCACGATGCGGCAACTGCGCCAAGCATGGCGTCCCGTGCGATTTTAGCAATCCTGATGTTCTCGAAGAACTTGCCGTCTCAACTAACACCAGCGCCGAGAGCATTGGCGCACCTACGCCCTCACCGGCACCGACACCGACAGTCAACTTCAATTCCGGTCCAAGGACTCCGTTAACACGCCCACGTGCCCCTTCAAGTCCAGCAAGACCGCCGAGACCAAATCCTTCACCTCCGACTTCCGTCTATTCTCAACCTTCGATCAGTTCGTCCACCCACACTATAGATCACGGCACAGACCATGGTGAACGAATGCTCGAGTTGCGCTTGATGCACCATTACACCAATGTCACTTCAAAGACCCTTCTGACCAATTCGCCAGCCGCCGAGGATATTTGGCAACGAGCGGTTCCACAGATGGCCTTCTCTGGAAATGGCAAAACATACCTTGCCGACGCCATATTGTCTGTCGCAGCGCTCCATTTACGCTCCATGTCCCCGAATGACAAGGCATTGGTGCGCGCTTCACACGCTTACTCAGCCTCCTCTCTTTCTGCATTTGGCGCATCGCTTGGCTCCGGTATTACACCTGACAATGCGGAAGCTCTCTTCCTCACAGCGACGTTGATTGCTTTCCAAGCAAGCGCTTCTCGTATTTTCGTCAAAGACGACGGGGATGCTGCGCCTGGCGACTCGACAAGTCGTTATGTCCCTCCGCTTTCATGGTTTCATGCCTTCCAAGGCGTTAAGACGGTAGTCGCGAACTCGTGGCAGTGGATTCACCATAGCGATATCGTTAAAGTCGTTATCGATTCCCAACCCGGCTTTCAGCTTGATCTCAACCCACGCTCGCCTGACTCGTTTTTTGGTCATATGCTCGAAGGACTAAGAGAGGAGTTACTGAATGAAGACCCACGCTTGGTTCCTTCGACAACTCAGGCATACTCACATGCTGTCAGCGTCCTCAACTGGGCGCATAAGAACTATCACGCAGCTGCTGCGCTCACATTTCCTGCCACTGTGTCCAAGCGCTATGTTGATCTTGTTGACGCGAGACGACCACGGGCTCTTGCCATCCTTGCTTGTTTCTTCGCTCTATTGAAGAGAATGGACAATGTCTGGTGGCTGCAAGATGTTGCTCGCCGAGAGGTCATGGGCTTGGTCAGCTTATTCGAGCCTGGATCTAAGTGGTGGCGTCACCTCGAGTGGCCAATAAGGATTGCCCTGTTAGATGGCAGCTCTATACCGCAAGATATCTGGGGTACTGAGCTTGAAGAGCAAGCGCCAGAGCAACAGGATGTTGGATCCATGACTCAGCATATCGAGATTTTTGCAGAGATGCTGCATCAGCATACACAGCCTCCCATCCCTATTGCTGACGAAGATCTCATCGTCCCTGACTCGCCCGATTAAAGGGCTTGAGCAACCCAACCTTGACGATAGGACCACAGGGCTTAGAGCTGGTCTCGAGGCCCTCTCATAATTTTGTTCATAAACAGCTTCAACCCGCCTCTAGTTGGTATGGATATATGTTCATTAGACTCGGCAGGAATCGCAGCCTACCTCCATTTCTCTGCATGATAATCCATGGCCATCCTCTTTTATACATTATATATGGACCCACCCTGATTCATGTCATGTTGTCCTGGGCGCAATGTTCTTGGCCGCAACTAATACAGCGAGTTGAGAAGCATACCTCACTCTCGAGTACTTGCTTGGCGCAAAGAATCACGAGGCAATACGAGCTTGATGCTGGGCGTTTTTGGTCAGATAATGATTAGACTTGGTCATTTACTTTACATCTCTTGCCACATTGTCAACGACCGGTGACGAATCTTATGAGTTGGGAGGCAGAACTAAACATGAGCATGGGAAACAGAACACTTAGACAAAGCAAGCTCAGGCATCTTCTACTTCAGCTTGTTGTGCTCTTTTCAACTATTTTGGACACCAGAAATGGCAAAGTCAATGTCAGAAGACAAGCTTTCCACCTTGATCTCTAGCGTCAATCAGTGTATAATTTTTATTCATTTTTCAAGTAATAGACAGTTGGGCTCGGATCTTGATGAACTCATCAGGGACGTCAATCAATGATACGTTCTGCGGTTAAAGATGCCAGGCGTGCTAGGAATCTTGGTTACGTTGTTATTTGCAGGAATTAGGTTATTCTGCTCTAGTCGCAGAACGGAAGCAACCCAAATCACAATCAGAATTGGCCAAGAATCGCCGTTATGAATTAAGACGCAGAACAGAGCCTGTTATGTTTAAGGACTCAACCCAGTAAATAAATTATGACATGGCCTCACGAAGGCCTTTTCCGAGACGCCCAACTCCGAGCCTGCAATGTCATACATTCTCTATTGCTTCATTCTCTTGGTCTCCTCCTTCTCTTCAATGATATCGACCGTTCCATCGGCATCCTTTCGACTTCGCTTCAGACCCTTCATCTTGCGAAGTTGCAGCTCGCTAAGATCCTGCTTGCCCAGATGTACGCGACCGATCTTGTCACCCATGGAATCAGTCGTGATATTCTTCTTGGGGCGCTCCTCGAGACCGCGAGGCTTCTTCATAGCCTCCTTGAGCATCGACTCATCGGGTTCCCTAACACGACCAACACGGAAGTCCATGCGAGGACCAATTTCTTCAACCTCGACACGAGGGAGGCGCTGGCCAGACTTCTTGGTGCTGATTGTGTAGACTCGCAGATGGAGGGCAGGCTTGACATCACCATCTCCAGTGCTCTCCTCGGCGCTGATGGAGATGATGTACTGAAGACCTTCAACGTCAATCTTGTCACTAGGCTCGCCCTTGAAAAAGTCCATGAGCATGCTCTTGGCAAGAGTGAATTCGTTGCTGACGGGGCTCTCGAAAGCAGTACCGGCAAACAGAAGCATAGGTCGCTGGCCAATGGCGAACTTTTTGGTCTTGAACTGGGCGATAGTGCGGAAGCTCTCAGGGTCGAGGTAGAGTTCGAGCATGTCGAGAACCTTGAAACCAAAGGTACGGACAAAGGTCAGAGTGTGAGGACGCTTCTTCTGGCTGCTACCGAAAACGAGCAGACTGGCGTCGTTCTTTTCGGAGAAAAACTCGAGCGAAGTGGCATCGTCAAAGGGGTGAATGGGGTTCTTCTTGGTGAACTTCTTGGCAAGAGGCTGGCGCATCTGGTGAAGATCGTTAAGAGCATCCTGGATGATCTGAGAGCATGTTGTGCCACGGAGGAAAAGGCATGTCTTGGGGTTCTCGATGGCCTTGGGCTCGCGCTTGTCGAGCGCTCGCTTTGCACGCGCATTGCGAGGTTTACTATCAGTGTTAGCTTTAAGTAATATTACTTGGATTATAGCAAGAGTGGAACCTACACTTGTCGAAGCATCTTGAAGGCTGGTGATGGTATATATGTCTTGTTGAAGTGATGAGGCTGCTGTAGAACGAGGTTGGCTGAACGGAACAGGCGCAGGAAAAAAAATATTCTTATCGATAAAGCATGCGCTGCTCACCTTTCACCGAAGGTGTCGGTCCCCTTTTGGCTGCCAAGTTCGGTGAGACCCCTGTCGGTTGGTCTTCACCACCCCGCAGTCACGTGTGCAGCGACGACATACCGTAGTCGGCAAGTGCTACCGATAAAAGGCAAAGACTACGGCGGAGCCTCGGCATTTTCCCCGCCAAACGTGGGTGTCTTGTCGGGTTTCGCGAGCTCATGGTGGGATTTGGTCCATCTTTCCTCTGTAAACTACAAACGCCCTTGCATAATTATCACCCCCAATCAATAAAGCGATTTTAACATAATCAAATCAAAGCCTCCGTCGTTTCCATTCCTTACCCGAAGTTTCCGACCACTCGATAGAAAACTCGGTATACTGTTAATCATCATGTCGTTCATGGGTGGTGCTGAATGCTCAACATCTGGGAACCCTCTCAGCCAGTTACACAAACATACTCAGAATGACAGAACCCTTCAGCAAGACCGCTTAGTCGGACGAGGGCCTGGCGGGCAACTGAATGGATTCCGAAGCCAGAACGCCAATGCGCCTCAAGATGAGGTATGCCCTCAAACAGAGCCTGACAGCATATTACTAATACATATATCTTGATGGTGTAGATGATGAATGGCTTCCTCAACCAGGGCCCAAGTCTCCAGCAAGACTTCCCTATGCAGCCGGGCCAGATGGGCCCTCTTAACCCAGCGCAGTCTCATATGCGAGCCAACTCGGCGTCGCCAACGTGGGCGCACGATTTCAATGGCCAACCAGCGATGGAATCGGCTTTCCAGCCGCCATCGGCTGCTCAGGCGCATTTTAATGCTGACGAGTTTGCCCGCTTCCAGCAGCTAAACCAACAAGGTTCTTCCGCGCGAGCGAGCCCGATGCAGAGCAATGTCCCTAACCAGATGAACCAACAACGACCTATGATGGGCGGCATGATGAACAGACCGATGGGCTACTCGCCCATGTTCCAGCCAATGTACCAGAACCAGCAACCAATGCAGCAACACCAACCACAATCACAACAGCAAGATGCTAAAGGCAAGGGCCGCCTCGTCGAACTCGACGACCACAAGTGGGAGGAACAGTTCGCTTCAATGGAGCTTCAAGACAGCGACAAGGCGAAGGAACAGGAAGAAGCAAACGCTGCGGAGCGGGAGCTTAATGAAATGGACAAGGGCTTAACGTCCGAAACCAATGAGTTGGGTGATTTCGAATCTATTTGGAATGGAATTGAAGCTGAGACGGCTGCTGCTAGACAAGATTTTGACCAGTTCGATACCGAGTGGAGCAACAACATGATGCCCGATTTCGAGGGTATGGGTGATTGGGGCCGCCTCGGTGACCCAGCCGTCGAATCCTATTTGTTCGAACAAGACAACTTTTTCCGCGACGAAAAGAATGCCTTCGAGGAGGGTGTGCGCATCATGAGAGAGGGTGGTAACCTTTCCTTGGCCGCCCTGGCTTTCGAATCCGCCGTTCAGCAGAACCCTGATCATACTGAGGCGTGGGTGTACCTAGGCACAGCTCAAGCACAGAACGAAAAGGAGACGGCAGCAATCCGTGCCCTTGAGCAAGCGCTCAAACAGGATCCTAACAACTTGACGGCTTTGATGGGTCTTGCGGTATCATACACCAACGAAGGCTACGACAGCACAGCATATCGAACCCTTGAGCGATGGCTATCAGTTAAGTATCCCAATGTCCTTGATCCCAAAGATTTGCACCCTCCTGCTGAGATGGGCTTCACGGATCGCCAGCAGCTTCATGACAAGGTGACAAACCTGTTCATTAAGGCAGCACAGCTAAGTCCTGATGGTGAGCACATGGATCCGGATGTGCAAGTGGGTCTGGGAGTCCTCTTCTATGGCGCAGAGGACTATGATAAAGCAGTTGATTGCTTCCAGTCAGCGCTTCACTCATCAGAAGTCGGCAGCTCCAACCAGCAAGAGCAGCTCCATCTCCTCTGGAACCGCCTCGGTGCAACCCTCGCCAATAGTGGGCGCTCTGAAGAAGCCATCGCGGCTTATCAAGAGGCTCTTGCTATGGCGCCTAACTTTGTACGAGCCCGTTACAACTTGGGTGTCAGCTGCATCAACATCCACTGTCATCACGAGGCAGCCTGTCACTTCCTGGCCGCTTTGGAGATGCACAAGGCCATTGAAAAGAGCGGTCGGAGCAAAGCCTACGAGATCCTGGGCGACAACGCCTCTGGGGTTGATGAGACGCTTGACCGTATGTCGGCACAGAACCGCAGCAGTACCCTGTACGACACCCTTCGCCGTGTCTTTACACAGATGGGTCGACGGGACCTGGCAGAGAAGACTGTCGCGGGTGTAGATCCGGAAGTATTTAGACCCGAGTTTGAGTTTTAGGCTACAGGCTTTTTGCTTCTATTTTTGAGTAGTATGACTTACACGAGGAGCGGTCTCATCGTGTGAGCTTGGGATAGTGTTCAGCAACGCTACGTTTGCAGTGGGCAGTTTATTTGATCCAGCTTGGATATTACACATAAGAGACATGCACGGTCCTGAAAATATAATACATCGTAAAGATACCTTACCTGAAGCAATGACATCCTAGATCGTACACTTGCTTCTTCTACTTTGACATTGATCATGTCCCACTGTATTGACATCAAAGGTACGTGCACCTCAAAGCGACCGAAGAGCACCCTCTGCAATTGCCCTCTGGTGTAGATAAGGGTATTAACGATGTCAAGGCATATGCCTGGATGTGTTAAGTAAGCCACTGGAGACCGCTCGAGGGTTGGATCGCTGGATGAAACAAAAACGACTGTGACTACCTTGACAGCGATGCCTTGGTCTCGATCATGTAAGACATCTCAACAAGAGCAACAGTTCCCACATACAGTAGTAACATATCCAGTCCAACAGGTGCGGAAGACCCAGACCCCCAAACATCAAGCCCCACCTACTCTAGGCAATGTTATACAAAGGCTGTGGGTATTCCGCTGGCGTCACCTTGAAAGAAGTGGCAAGCCTGTCCAAGACACACAAATGAGCATCATGAATAAGTATTCTCGGGAATTTACACGTAGGCTTGGTGATGTATCCTACGGTTAGACTGGTCAATAGCAGTGGCATTTTTGTGTCATTTCCTCACTATTCCCCAGTAAACCTTCATCTCCACGGGTCTTGACTCGTTGTCACAGGCTGAGCCGTTGAGGCTATTGGTAACTGCCCTTGGTTAACCTGGAGCTAACCAGCTCTAGGTCGTCCCTTGGCTAGCTCAAGCTCTAGTGCATCGCTGTGAAAGCTGATGCATGTCTCGCCAAAAAGAGACTCAACCGCGCAGCTGCCAGGGGAGCTGCTGCAAATAGAGCGGCAGCGTGGGACTAAGTATTGATCACTGCTCTCCGAGGTGGAGAAATAGAGCCGGGAGATGCAAGGGAAGGGCAGGACGAGATTAGCAGCTGGATGCCGGGGTACTGGCAAAAGCAAAAGGTCTAAGACAGCGTGTTGGTGACATCGTCGTCTCAGGCACTCGACTGATCTCATTGGACTAGACAAGGGATTGATGTGATGAGTGAACAGAAATGCAGCACATGGTCTTGTTTAAAATCAAGTTATTGTGGTGACGAGTGCCTTCAACAACTTATCAAAACAGCCATGCTGTATGCCTCCGGTTGAAAGGTGTCATGGCGTTGCCCAGATCCTGCAGAGTCCTGGTGGGCTGATCCTCCCTGCCTTTGTCTTAGCTCTGACAATCTCACTGACGGCACTCAAGTTCATGGCTGGTGTAAAGCATGTGGCTCTCTGGGCAATATCCGAAGTCAGTGGAGACCGGGGGCGTTGAGCTAGTGACTTTGGGCCCGAGTGTTTTCCGATCCAAGTGCATGCATGCATGCTTGATCGAGGCGCCGAGGCGACGATATTAGTTTGGTGGATGAACTGTTATACTTTTGGGCACGGATATGTACTGTGCCGTGTCCCGTCACGTACATATCTCAGTAGTGACATGGTCGGCCTTCATCTTTAATGAGAAATGTATCCATCGGTATCATCTCATAAGCGGGCAGCGCACACCTGGATGAGGTCTGCTGGCGACCCTATGGTGACTAACGTGGGAACAGAGGTCGAATTAGCTTCGTCCCGTTCACTGATAGCATGTCTATCATGTCTCGGAGGCTTGTTTAAATTGAACCCAGTCAACAGTTTGACAAGATATTGACACAAGAGTGTGATTCAGGCGACATCTGTAGCGACCCTCGTTCCACGACATTGCCCGTCTGAAAAAGGTGCTAGTCGAGAAATGCGACTTTGTCAGTCGATGACGGGCATTTCCTGTTACTGTGGCTCTGATAGGTTGGGTGGTGTTGGTGAACAACCAACAACCCCCAACAGCCTCGTCAGCAAGCATTGAGAGACGGCTTTGGACTATAGCCAGATCCCGATCTAAGCCTTGCGACGATCAATCCCGACTGGCCATCCTTTGCATGTACGGTGCTGTAGATCCGTTAGCCTCAACTCTGTTGAACAACCGTGCTCTCAATCAGGGACCCAGGACCTCACCAGGCTCTACCAAACGGCTGGGCCCAAAAGACCATCTAAACCCAATTATCATATCCGCAGTAAATCGCCAAGCCACAAAGAGCACGGCGAACTCCGACAGAGTATTGGATCGACAGAGAGATAATTCAGATCGATCGAGGCCGACTCCCCGCTGCGGATGAGGACGCACCCTAATGATGTTCACTATTATCCTGAACCATGTGAGTATCCAGAGCTAAGTGCACTCCACCGTCTCGAGAGAGTTTTGCCAGTTTGGGTGTATCAAGGTGGTGATCGGCCTGGCGTCTACTCTGTCCAGTGGAAACAATTGCACAGGGCTGACCTGGCGGTAAGGACATGACCGGGCCTGATCATAGATGTGGGTGCTGTATTGGTATCACCTTCTGAGATAATCGATCTCGTATGGGTTGGTGACGCCGTGTGTGACCAGAGACAAGCGAACTAGATGGCCATAACACGGTTGCCAAGCCAAATAAGTGTGGCCGTACCAGCCATCGCAATCACCGCGTCGGCACTTCTTGTGATATGTCCAACATCACTTGCTTACCAAGGGCGTTTTGATGCCACTGTGCAAAGCGGGACTGGTGATACGGTAGTGTTGCTACCAAGACAGTATCGGGCTGCTAACTTTTCTGGAGTCGACATGCCTTTTCAGCAAGTCAAAATTGTCAGCAAGACCTGGAAGTACATGGTAATGAGACCATCCTAAGACACCCAGACATATATGCTGTGCGCAGTATCTGGAAGCTTGATCTATAACTTTCATAAATGGGCCGATCATATGTATCCCAAACGTGACGGATGATTCGAGCTTGCTGGACAGGACATGAATCAACCAAGATAGCAAGACGTACGCTTTCACATCTCAGAGACTCGTCTGAGGTTCAGATAGTCCGCAAACTGCAAGAGTTTGTCTGGAAGAGGTCTTGAATCAACACCAAACCGCTGAAGTCAGTGCATGTGCCAAATGGTCTATCACGTGTAGCGATACTCCGGTAAACTTGAGCCGTGTCAGTGGACTAGTATTAAGGTAAGTTAGGCTTTGGAGAACGATGTTCCTGGGCAGGTACAGCAAGCACGGTACCTGTCAAGGCACAGGGGGCCGGGGGGAACTGTAAAAAGAGGCAAAGGACATGCATGGATGTTTCCCCAGAGCCGAGAAAGGAGTATTGTAACGTTGCAGTGCCCCGAGTGCAAGCCAAGATTGCCCTGTCAGAGCACAAGGGAAAGAACGACAGGAGTCGATGGGAAATGAAGGCGGCGATAGCATTTCCAGTTCAGTTATCGAATCGACGCTCAAAGATCCTATAGGATTGTACAAATGTCGTAGAAGTACAAATTCAGCATACCCTCGCAGGCATGAATCCTGTTGGTTCAAGCACTGGAACAAGGATCGGCATTTCTGGCTGCCTAAAAGCTAAAGGCAAAATGAAGGTACATCGAATAGGGATCCCCGGGAGAAAACCCCCCAAGAGGATAAGCCAGTCGAAGATACCACATATGCATAAGTCCCAAAACCCAGCACTGCATGGAATCGCACACGTTGTTGGTTCTCATAATGCACGTGTTCCTCTGCGTCTAACCAGGAGGCGTCTGAGTTCATACATAAGAAGCCGGATTTGGGGGCACCCGCGTGGCAGAGACTCAAAGCCGATCGAAGAGGTTGGGTAGTATAATCAGAGAATTCGATGCGTAGCCGGTATAGTCCCTCAACGAGAGGAACAAAAAGCAGGAATATGTACTGTTCGTCATGCTGTCAATTGCCCGTGCTGTACCTGTGTAAACAACTCTTGTAACTCTGCTTTGATTGGACTCAACAAGCTCAGACTAAAGCGGCGAGGCGCATGAACTGAAATATTCGTGTAAGAAGGCCGATGTCAAGGCAACGAACGTGTATTTGTGAACGATTGTTGTTCTAGTAGGTGGAGGTAGAGTTGATAGGTATCAAGTTTACGGGTCAAGACGCTGCAAGTACCGTCCATGTCCTCCCGTCATTAGGTGGGTAGTCTGTGTTCAAGGTTCGTTGTTCTGAACCTCCTTACCTTGCTTGACTTACACCTAATAGGCAGGCGAGGCAATGAGTGGATACTTTGCCTAGGTAGACGACTCGCCCGGAGCACGTACCTGCCGACCTCGAAACTTTCTCTCTCTCTTCTCTGGTCTCTCAGTCACACCCTAAACATCTTGCTCGGTCTGCCGAGGCCTTTTTATTTTATTTCCAAATACCCTTGTTCATTGGCCCCGTTAGCTCAGCCAGATCAACGCCCACAAATCGTGTCCAGTGGCCAGGAGATCTACCCCTTAGCCACACGCGACGCACGTGTCATCCAGCGGGTACCTCTGCAAACTGCTGGACACAAGTAGCAAAGATTGACGAGATTTTGGGTTTACACAATTTTACCCGATTGTTTCAAGCTGGTAACGCTTTTGAGAATCTCAGCCCAACACCTAGTGAGCGCACTGTGCGTATTGGTCATGCCGCCCAGAGGTCAATTTGACTTTCCCTTAACCTCGAAAGGGCAAGTGCCCAACTAAAACACGATGAACTATCCCGGCCAGATCTAGGCTAATGAAACGCGATGCATCACTCTCAGGGACTTTTCGACTGCCACATGGCATTATGCAAACTCGGACAGTCCCGCATATCCATATCGATGAACGCCGCGGCCATTCTATGTGAGGGCATGACGAGAGCGCAATTGTTTTCATGGTTTTCCTCTATCCGACACGATGCCATCCGTGTACGTACCAATCAATGTGCGGCACAGTCTTCTCAAAGATGTCACTCACGTGGCTGCGGAAGATCGCCCATGTGGTACTGGGGTGCTTAGTCGCTCAGCTCCTTGCTCATCAAACAACGGGGAGATCAAGCTTTGGGGGCGAAGTGAGAGAAGGGTGGGACATCTACATGACGATCAACCAATCTTGTTCAAGCTATCCGACATGGGTCTCGAAGACACCCTGGTTATCATGGCAGGGGCCTTGAGGACAAGGCTTCTGACGGGGGTGATAGACGCGCTAGTCGACGGCGCACGAGGTGCCCCGGCCTGGTACAAGCTACACGTTACAAGATATCCAGTCCCGCTCGTCGCTTGGATCGGTCAGCACCCATAGCATCATCACCCAAGACACCCCCAGAAAATCATCCGTAGGGCCCAAAGAGACTGTAGTGCCAAACATGGAGCAGGCACGGGAGGCCAAACATGGCCTTACCGTGTCGTACTGTACCACATTACCATCAGCATCTTATCAACGACCTGTTCCGACTACAGCCTCGAGTAAACCGCCTCTTGAGGAACTCTTGATCGAGAGTTCATAGCTGAGGCTGGCTTTTTCGTCCCGTGAGAGTCGCAAAACCATTGCCCTCCTTTCCTCTAATGGACTAACGCCGCATGACATGTGTGTCGTTGATGCCAGGAACATGGTTTCTTTGGAATACTGTACGTTGTCAAACACAATTTCGAATGTCTGGTGGCAGAGGACAACAGACAGTTGGCATGTGGGTGATCGCATCCTGCATTGTAGTCGGCACATAGGGTGTCGGACATGCTGCTCTGAACCAAGTTTACACAGGCCACAGACTCGTCGTCGCCCATGCCTTGGAACTGTTGGAACTGGTTGACAGGTTTAAAAACATGAAAATACTCGACGCACCAGATATCCTCTATCCAAGAGTGAGAGGCAACCCTATGTTTATGCCGCTGGCAGCATTTGCTTGACCTGCCGTCGAAATGTTGAACTTGAGATTGGGATCCCACAAACGTCGCAAGCACAATGATGCTCAGACACCGGCGAATTGATCAGGCCGGGCAACCATATGGGCGTCAAATTCCAGTTACGCCTCCATTGCCCCAAAAAGCACCAAGCCAAGCTCTCTGTAACTCGATGACTTTCGGACAATCTAGGACAATGCCGAAAACAAAGTTTTTCGGGGGAGCGGCCAGAGGGAATGCAAAGATAGAAAGACACAAGGGAGTGAGGAGTGTTGCGTAGCCTTGCAAAGTACACCCCTACCAGGCTTGGCGATACACTCCTCACTCAGTACTGGAGCACATAGTCCAACATGGTGGTGGGGCTACAAGGGTCGCAAGTAGACCACACGCAGCACTTTACTGTGTCGCAAGACGTTCCAAGACTGCCTGGACATGATCGGAGCAGCAATGAAGAGAGGGTTAGGACGGTGGTCACGTATGGCACATGCTTTTAGTGCTGGCTACAGTTGCACAGTGGTGATCTATCCAGTTCGCCAGGCTATCTTGACCAAAAGAAAAGAAGACAATACGGATTTGAGGTACAGCAGGGACAAGTACTGTACGTACCACACGTTCGTACAGATCCATTACTAGGATGCTGGATGAGTTGCTGAAGTAAAACGGAACAGCCGCTGAGGAGCCCTGTAATCTAGTGGCATCCATAGATCCATGCTGGCCAGACCTCCATGCCTCGGCCACTCGCTCCCGCTCATCGTCCAGACTCACCCATAGGTGCTAACATGCCCGTGCCAGGGGTCATTTTCAGCGCACTTGTATGCTTTTTAACGGAGGCTCCTGCCATTCGTGCTAGCAGAGATGAGGCTTGAACGCAAGTCATTTCCATGATCCTGGCGTCGAATTGATTCATCCTCAGCTCTCGCTTTTCTCACTTCTCGTTTCAATCTTTTCCCTTCCAAAGAGTCGTTGTCTCTCTCTTAATCTCTCTAAACCTTTTACTTCCTTCTCTTCTGTCTGTAACTGAATACCTACTACTTATTCTTCCAGTAGCTATAAGCGCGGCGTCTACGTACTACCTAGGTATACACGGAATAAAGGTACCTTTGCTCACTTATAGTGCCTGAATGACCTACTTACTGCATAGGAACCCCCCAACAGGTCGTGCGCAACTTTTGCTACCTTAGTACCTTGTCTTGATTTTACGGATACCTCACTGTCCCTCCCCTTCCCTGCATCACCTGCAGACTGTGGTACTCATCCCCGTCACCTTCTCACTGGGGATCGACCTCGTGTGCACTTTTCCCTCGTCGATTCCACTTCTTCCCTCTCTGTTTTGCAAATTTATTCCAACCTATTCTCTCTACACACAATCTAACGCATCGCATCGCATTGTATTGCATCACATCTTGTCGACGACTCCTCTCTCAACCCTTCTTCAGGGCTCATGCTCTGACACTTCCGCCCGCCCTTTCTCGAAACCGGCTTCGCATTGTCGCGTCTGTGTCTGTGGTAGTCCAACCCGAAGTTGTAGTTCCGACGCTGGTCTTTCTGTATCGACGCCTCGCCGCTCGCCCTACTTTCTCATTTCCGCTTCCTGCTACCCTGGCCTTGTCGCAAGCGCAATTAATCAATCAATCAATCAGCGCTGTCTCGTTACCTTCGACCGAACTTGCATCTACAAGACTCTTGAGAACCGTTGCGACCACCAACTCAATTGTGTGCATGCAGTATCAACGATTTGGACCCGGACCTTGAACAACTATGGACGTTCACAACCAGCAGCGCCTACCCACTCCCAAATTGGCGGGACTGAACAACATCCTCAACAACGACCACGCACCAGCCTCGATCCCAAACGGTCCACCTCGCATGCGAGACTCGGGCTTCTACTCCAACGCAGACGCCTCCAGTAAGCGTACGCTGCTCATTATTGCTTCTATCTATACCCCAGCTTCGTAACTGACTTGTTGAATCTAGACACATCTGCTGCATCTTTCAACGTAAACGGCCTTAGCCCAAGCGGCTCAGGTTATCAATCTTCATCGCAGGACAAGACCCCATCTCCAATCGCCGCCAACATGGTACCCCATGGCCTGGTCTCACCACCATCAACCAACATGAGTGTTGCCGCGATGGTATCGCCCAGTACGCCCAACAACCTTGATCCACGCCGCGACCGACCCACGTCGATTGAGTCCAATGGACCTGCACCTGCACCAGTACCCGTGATGGGCGACACATTGGCACCAGGTATGGCAGGATTGAGGCGAGAAAGTGTCGACAGTCGAATGAATCAGACCTTTAGCGATTTGCACCTGGGCAACAACTCTCCATACACATCAAACAATCCCTCAACAACTTCGATCCAAAACACCCTTCATAGCCAACGAAATCCTCACCACCTCTCAGTTCATCGAATCTCCAATGGCTACCAACCAAGTGCTGAACGAAACCCCGAGGCTAAGACGGTGAGAACTGCACCCGCTATCACTGGGCCTGCCACAGGGCACATTGCCCGCGCAGCGGAACCTACCAAAGGTCAGGCGTGGGCTTTCCCCGAGGAGGAGATACAACGAGTCGGTGGCGAATTGATGTACACGGAATCACGGCGCAGCAGCATTACTGAGTCCGTCGCGAGCAGCCAGTTCACGACCGAGTCGCGCCTGCCACCTGGCCAAATGAGACTAAACGAGAGTGAATACTCCCGCATGTCCAATGCCTCCGACTTCCCACCTGTTCATCATCACTCTATGCAGCACAAGCAATTGAGTGATCTTCAGGCCGAGGAAGGGAGCGGACCGACAGGCAATCAGCCGTATAGTAGAACTCCCGAACTTAGGGTCAGCCACAAGCTTGCTGAGCGGAAGAGAAGAACTGAAATGAAGGAATTGTTTGATCAGCTTCGGGACCTTATGCCCCAAGAGCGAGGCTCTAAGGCTTCCAAGTGGGAAATCTTGACAAAAGGCAAGTGTATCAGTGGGGAGACTCTTGTCGAGTTGTTGTACTAACCAAGATGACAGCCATTGCCGAACACCAGAAACAGCACGACCATATCAGGTTACTTCAATCCCACTGCAACACCGCGGCAGCCGAAAACGAAATGCTTCGCCGCGAGATTCAGGGGTTGAGAATGGGAGGCGCCTCGCACCCCCCTCCTCCTTCATCTACAGCTTCCACGCCAGCACCTCAGGCCGGAAGTTATCAACCGGATCATTATGCCAGCACGAACCGGCCAGAGCTACCGCCCATTCGATCACTGAGTAACGGCATCTCCAATGGACCGGATTCAATGACTGGGGTTCAGTACGATAGCCCCCACGCTAACGGATACCGCCAGGAGCGTTACTAAAATCAGTGACCGGGTCTGGGACTCTTCATTCTTGTCTAGGACCCGTATCATCTTTCTGTTTTATTAGAAGCTGGCTTACGAATGAATGACGGCGAAAAGTTACAACTCTTGAGCAAGAAACGCTCGCGATTGCAGCAAGATATCCAACGACCACCCATTATTGTCGTATCAGCGATACCCGGAGCCACAAGCTCGTCGAGACATTACATTTGCTCATTACCCTTTTCTTTGTCTCTTGTGGCCATGCTGCCGCTGAGTGTACCAGTATGGCAACCGGACCGTAGTCTGTCACTTTTTTCCCGTTTCACTTTCGCCGTGTTCAGTTCTTGGTCCTTGTTTTACATGTGCCCCCTCGACTATAGAGGCGGTTGTTTGGAGTTATTCCTGTTTCTTTTTTGGGATATATAGGTCACTTAATGGTAGGGCACGGGTCAGGTATGGTTATGTACGGGTGCAATGGGGTGTGTCTGAAAGAGATACTCTCGAATTTTGACCCCGGGAGGACGACATGAAAAATGCGAGGCTGGCGCGAGGGTGTTGCAAGGCGTATATACCCATTTTACAGAAGAGAGGATGGACTTGATGGAGTTGCAGTGCAAGGCAGCATGTGGATGTGCTCCATTTGGAGGGCTGCTCATTTTGGCTGTATGAGTGTCTAAATGTTTTGGGGTTAGCAGCGGATGATTAAATGTGACAGCTCGGGACATATTGACGTGTGTTTCGGCGCTCAATCTTGACTGTTGTATTTATGCCAAAGCTCGAATGAACAGTCTCTCAATCACTCGTTTGCCGTATTTGTTCATGTACAGGTGTGACTTATATACAATGTACGTATTCGGTAGTCAAGAGTCGGGGCCGGGGTGATCAACCTCCCGGTACGGACTGCCCGGGCGGAATTGCGGAGTTGCGGAGTTTGCAGACGCCCCGCCGTGTAGGAAGTCCCCGATTCGGTCTGTGAGACGAACAGCGTTCGTAGACTAAAACGGGTGCTGCTTACCTTGGACCAAGTAAACCAAAGTCCGCCCAGGAGACAAGGGAAAATAGTGCTTCTCTTATCTGTTCTAAGTCAATTTGCTTCATTCTACTCTGATCTGGCCTGTAAAAATCAAGATCTCTGGCTCTCGTCCTCCCTGGCATAGGTTGTCAAGCCCGGCGGGATTCTTGAAAACCCACCTCTTCCTCATCTCATCTCCCCATCATCATCACCACACATACATATATATCATGGAGTCTCTCAGTCCCTTGGCTGCGCGCAAAATGGACCGGGCGGCTGCTACGCGACAAAAGAGCTGCAACGCTTGCGTGAGAGGGAAGCGCAAGTGCGACAAAAAGACACCGCATTGCACTCGCTGTGCAGCAAAGGGCCTCGATTGTGTCTATCAGAGGTTACCTCCAGGATCAAGCTTCCACGACGACGACATAGAGGCTGTGTTTGGTGCTGCGAATGCTAATACTGACACCCTGAACGACGTTCCCGACTTTGGCATGGGCTTTGATATCAATAACCTGGGAGCAACAGATTCTAGTGCCAGTGCCAGTGCCAGTGTCAGCAACGCCACCCCAGAGAGTCTGGATAGGGTCAACACGTCGTCTATCGAGCTTGATTCTCCTCTTGACTTCTCCATCATCGATCACCTCATGGCTAACGACTCGTCTGTGGGCTCCGAGCTCTGGAACTTGGGCGACTTTGGCAGCAGTAGCAAGATGGGCATACCGCCTGTGCCATCTATGCCAGTCGGCCCTCTTGTCATCCGCGATGTAGCCTGCTTGGAAAGGGTAGAACCTTGCATGGCCGACTTCAACCCCTTGGATGTGTACGACCCTCGTAGCCGTGTGGGCTACATAGTAGACGTCATCACCCATCTCTACCGCGACTTTGCTCGAACCCGTCGTCTTCCCTTCATCCACCCTCGTCTCTACGGCTCCAACCTCCCCAAAACAATGCTTGCCGCCTTCTCAGCAGCATCTGCATACTCTACCCGCACACCCGAGAACAAGAGTTGGGTGTACAAGCTCATCTGCGACGTCGCGAAGGACATACACCGCGAAGGCGAGCGCGCCTCGACGCCGGTGGAGAAGCTTGCGCGGGTGCAGGCCATGTTATTGCTTGATACTATCCGCATGTTCGACGGCGACTTGGCGCTGAGGGCAGCAAGCGAGCGTGAGCTGCCGCAGTTCCTGACGTGGATGTTCTCTCTTAGAGAGGCTGAGGAGAGGCTTACTATGGAAGACGATCCGCCTACCGCTACGATGAAGGGGCCACCGCCGCCAAGCTGGGAGGTAAGTTATTTGAGTGACAGCATTGCGGTGCGAAGTTGCTGACAGTTTAATAGAGCTGGCTACTTGCTGAGTGTATACGTCGGACCATTGTCATGTCGTTTTCGTATGTGTGTCTAGCCAATATCCTCAAATCTCTTGAGCGTACGTTCCCCTCCCCTGGCCACACTGTTGGAAGCCCTAACCATCATCAAGCACCATGCGAAATCATGGATGCTTCAACCTTTGAGTTCACAGCATCGAGGTACCTCTGGGAGGCCGACTCTTCGATGACCTTCTACCGCGCATGGCAGACAAAGCCGCAATATCCAGTGCGCAACCTCGATTTCAAGAGTGTCTGGTTACATGCGCAGCCAGAGGATGTTGACGATTTTACAAAGCTGATGATGACTGCGTGAGTAACAGAGTCTTGCCCTTTGGGATGTATGTGCCAGATTCTGACCGTCGAGCAGGCAAATGGGCCCTGAAGCCACTGACCAGTTTATGCTCGGCAAGGTATTCTAGGAACCAGAGAAGATATGGAGTTTCTTACTTTGGGTTTATGATGAAAAGGCGTTGTAGGATATTATACTGTCGTTCTCGGGGATACCAGGACTTTTTACGATGTTAAGGATAATGGGTAATATTTTCTGCGTGTCGATTTCCTCAATTGCAAGGTAATTTTTAGTATAGTCTAGAGTGGAGACAAACGAACATCGTCAAATGTTCCACGGAGTTTGAGCTTACAAATGATGCATGTCGATCATCAACAACATCAAACCAACATCCATGTTACTCACAACCATATGATTAATTCCGTACTTGAGCAAAGTATGTATATAAATGCATATAGCCACAGCCGCAGCCATAGCCATCTTGAACTGCGGAATTGCAGACTCATCAATATACTCTCAATCACCTGCTCAAACCCTCTCATATGTCACTTACACCTGAACTGGCCATGTCTTCTTCTATCCCCTCAACCCAACAAGCCGTGGTCCTCCCTGGAAAACGCAAACCCTTCACCTCTCAAACCGTTCCCGTCTATCCTCCCACTCCTGGCCAAGTCCTTGTCCGCGTTGCCTGGACTTCCTCTACTCCCCTTGACCTTCACCGTGCTGATGGCGGTCTTCTCATCCCTGAGTATCCGTCTCAGATGGGCAGTGGAGGTGCTGCTGGAAGAGTCGTAGCCGTTGGCAACGGCGGTGACCTCAAGGGCTTGGAGATTGGAGATCGGGTTGTTGCTTTTGCGTTTCATGGCGGGAAAGAGTCAAATCACCAGGAATACATCACCATTCCTCCATATCTTGCCTCCAAGATCCCAGATACCATTTCGTACCAAGAAGCGGTAACAGTATCAGTCAACTTGATCACCGTTTTCCACACCATGACCTACGATTTGAAGTTGGAGTTTCCATGGCCTGTCCCCAAAGACCACACGCCTGAGCAAGCTGACCAGCCCGTCCTCATCTGGGGTGCTTCAAGTAGCGTGGGCATCTATGCACTACAGGTCTCCAAGCACTGGGGCTTCAAGAACCTCCTCGCTGTGGCTAGCGAGAAGCAACACGACTATCTTCGCAGCATCGGCGCAACTCAAACCTTTGACTATCGCAAGGGTGACGTGGTTGGCCACATCCTCAAGTACGTCAGCGACATACCAGAGCCTAGGTTGCCATACATCATAGACTGCATCGGCTCCCTCGACGGTACCCTAAAGCCCCTGTCCAAGCTTGCTCAGCGCGGGAGCATTGTGGCCGTCATGCTCCCCGTGATTGTCAAGGATGCCACCGTGGAAGAAGAGCCCGAGTACGAGATGGATGCTTCCAAGGTTCTAGTAGGACAGTGGGCCGACGGTGTTGAGGTTCGAGGCGTACGCACACACTTCTACCTTTCTGTAAGTTTATTTCTGTTTGCTTCATTGAACCTGTGAATCTAACAGCTACAAGAACGAATTCTTAAAGGAAAAGGCCCAGCCAGAGATCGTACCTACATTGCTGAGGGACGGCATCATCACCCCAAACAGGTACCGCGTCGTCGAGGGCTCAACTGTTATCGAGAGAGCCCAAAAGGCTGTAGATATTCTAAGGAATAAGGAGGTCAGTGGCGAGAGACTTGTCTGGAAGATTGCGGAGGATGAAGTATAAGAAGTGCAGGGGAAAACACGCGGAGGCCTATATTCTTGAAAGAGGCGTCCTTGATTGTTGTGTCACATTGTTCCTGTAACTGCACCATTTTCGTGGACAATTCACCTTATTATCTAAACCCATGGCCCTTGATATCGTAAAAAGTCCTGATCACACTATCAAGATAAATTAAAGGTATATGTAAGCTCGAGGATCAGAAAGAAGGACCACGGATGTTAAAGACTCTCTATATTATTAGTAGCGTCTGTCACGCGGTTTTGTTTAGACATTGGACTGTGCATGTGAATATAGCATTCTGATGCTATGGCTTACTGTGTATAAGCTATAGTACATTAGTGAAAGCGTAACGATCTTTTGCTGACAGATGATGAGCACGCTTTTTATCTGTGGCAATGTGATGCCCTAGCAAGTTCAAATGAAATAACACTACCCACAAGCAAAATGTACGTGGGCAATGAACCTGAAAACCTGTTCCGAAAACGCAGAGAAAGATGATGCCGCCCGTGCTTGAGTGTGCCACCTAATGAAATGGACTGAGATCGTGCCAGATTATGCCAATCGACTTGATAGTGTCAACAAGCAATCGACATGGCAAGACAAGATAAGGAGAGCCACAAGTGACTGGTCGCCGATAACTGATATTGATGTATCCTTGTTAGGCCATGTCAGCAGTGGCAGTTTTCTCCTTTCGAAGTACCCGAGTAATCTTGGATATCGCTCCAGAAGAGATCGGGCACTTATTTAGATGAATCTGAGGGCGTTTCAGGACTCATCTTCATCTGACTCATCTGACTCGTCTTCGTCCTCTTCAACCGACTCGTCTTGGTTCAAGCCTTCACCTAAACCTGCGCTTGCATTCTCGATCTCCATCGGCTCCCCCTCGAAATCTTCAAACTTGTCATCATTGATCGACATGTTAACGTCACCGCTGCCACCTCCGTTGTTCCGGGTAAGGCTCTCCATCATTCGTTCAAGAAGGGATTCCATACCAGCCGTGATGCTAATTTGCTGAAGCAGGGGCTGAGAATGCGAAATCCTGAGTTCGTGAAAAGCATGGAGAATTTCGTTGTAGGCTTTGTCGCTGTCCAGTGTTTCAGCCGCACGTTCCAGGTGGTTGGCCATGCCAGTCACTGGAGAGGGCCCTGGTACTGGGAGCTCACCTTCTATGGCTTTCAAGGCATCTTCCAAAGACTCTCTCTGGCTCTGTACGAGGGCTTTAAGCTGATGAAGGAGGACAAGAGAATCATCCGTAAAGTTTGGCTCTATGCGAGCGGGAACTCGTGTCGGGAGGCTTGTCATGTTTTTCCCAAGATGGTATGCCGCTCTGACATTATCCTCCATCGACTTTCCGTTACTTTTTAGTGAGCAAAAGAATGCGATGAATGGTTTGTAAACCACGTCAGGGATTCTTGCAGTCATGGTAGACAAGGCGCCACCCCGAATACCGTCGTGTAGGTCTTGAATAGACTTGGGATCGATAGCATCAGGGGTCAAGTCACTGATGACGTGAGGCCACACCCCTCTGTTTAGATGTTAGTTTGGTCCAAAAGGCTTAGTTTTTTAAGGATGTCACATACCTTGTATGCTTCAATGATCTTCTGTGCCCGTCTTTCCGGCATTGGGCCTGAACTCGCGCCGATGGATCGAATCAGGACAAGGTGTGGCTCGAGCTGTTCAATACGAGAGTCACTCGAGGGAGGTGGTCCACGAAGGGCTTCCTTCGACTTCTTAACCAGCTCTTCAAGGTAGGCTAAGCTTCCCGTCTTGTCATACATTCTTGTGAGTTGACTGATGGTAATCATGGCCAACGTGTGGCTGAAGCTCCCGTTGTGCTTTGCATTCGACTTGGACGGCTTCAGTGTGGAAGACCTTACGGGCTCTGCCGGACGTCCCGCGAGGAACTCATCGCAGCATCGTGCAACATTGTTCATGAGAGCTCTTTTCCGTTTGGCGAAATCAGTTTCCTCGCCTCCCTCGGCAAACTCACTATAGAAGGCAATGTAGCTGCCCAGCTTGTCCATGTCAGGTATTGCCACGGGCATGCTCAGGCCATCCACGCGATCTTGCAGCGCATACAGACTCTGGGTACCGGTCGTGTTCAGTCGCTTGATGAGGAGGGCGGTGGGCTGCTTAGGAATGAAGGTATGTTTGTCTTGGTCAAAGTCGTTGAGGGTTTTCGGAGCGACTACTTTATGGTTTGCATCTACCTCCAGAATGTCTTTCCATGGTCGCATCATGAGCTCGCCAACGACCATGGCCAATTCATCCCTGGAAGATAGTTAGTATCCAAATGGTTTTATCAAGGTTTCAGGGTGAATACCTAACAGCAGGAACTGGGGTGTCGTAGTCCAGCTCTCGTTTGGTGAACGGGAGCTCCGACAGGCTCGTGTCCATCGTGTCCATCTTGAACAACTTGTCATCGTTGGTGCTCAAACTCTCTCTAGTGACTCGAATGCAAATCACCTGCTTTGGGGTTCTGTTTGTACGACCTGTTTCGAGGAAGAAGCCCGAAGGACCGAATGCCAGATCCCTTGGCGTTTCGGCCATGGTTCGAATTTCGAATGCGCAGTGGACAGTCACCGGGGAGGGTGGTGTACGGAAGGAGTGAAATCAAAGAGTAGAAGGCTGTATCCCAGATCGACCTGGTAAAGGATACTGACAGCGACTGGGCGCTGCCGTGATGATCTTGAATGGTGATGGTGTGAAGGGGAAGTCAAGAGAGAAGGAGTTTGGGAAAAGGTGAGGTGAGGAGGTGAAGAAAATTCTGGAGGAGAGAGGAGAAAAGATTCTGAATCTCTAAAATTTGAATAGGCAGCTGGAATGATTGTGCAGTGATTCACTGGCAATAGATTTCATATCCTAAAAATATGAGGCAGCACTGGCAGCACTGGCAGCACACGCAACACTGGCAACCACCTACTTTATATATTTTATAGT
>JAAGWP010000384.1:0-33043 GCA_013266165.1 Fusarium graminum
AAAGGTCTCTTTTTTCTTCAGTCAAAGGATCAATAAAAGGTCTCTCTCCTCCGTATTATGATACCTTTGTATTCCGTAGGTCCATCATTATTAGTTGCCATGCAAACCGTTGAAGGAGCACATGCTTTTACAACACGCATATCATGGCTCTCTTCGATCACTATAAATACCCGCTTGGCCGAATTGCGTAGTGATCTCAACATCGCATTGGCAGAACAGACACAAAAAAAAGGGCTGATCGTTAGTGGCAACGTCGTTATGATACATAGAGGGTGTCATGACAGCCTACGGAACATAGCGTAACAGTACCAAGTATCAAAATACCATATGGCCAGACAATCGCTAGTAATACCAAGTCATGATTGAGTTACACGCATTGGCATTGTCGTTGTCGTACGGGATTTGCATGGCTCTGCGTGAGCGGTGCGAGTCAGGTTACAGAGTGGTTTCATTTGCAATAATACTTCCACACACATCTTAACATCCATGTCAATTATGCCTACAAAGAAAGACTCAAACATGTGAGTCGATCATCGCATGCTTTACCTGGCGACAACATTTCAGACAACCTGAGATCTGATTATGCCCTGATTTCTGATGGCATACCCTCAGCTCTCGACAAGCGATATAGACATGAATTGTCTTCTAATGTCATGCTGCGGATACGATGTTTTATCATCTAATGGCCAGACAACATGACTATTTGTAGCGCATTTCAACATCCAGCACCATCAACTCTCCTCAATCACAAGCCAAACTAGATCTGAATACTGTCAAGGTAGAAACGCAGTATCTGGGGTCGAGGCGTTGGCTCTATCTCGAGTGAACGGTATCCGCCATCTTCATGGTTAAACATTACCAGGCAATCGTCCTGAACCACGCCCTCGAACAAACTCTGTAGCAAGCCACATTGATAACCTATCTATCCTGCAAAGAGAAAAATCGGCCTCGTAAGCTCGCGCAAACTGTCCAAAGCAGCTGCTAGCCTAGTTGCGGGCTACACATAGACTAACATATTTGCGGTGGCAGACTAAACAGTTTAGTATGTGGGATTACTTTCAAGCTTCAACTTGACAAGGACAATTGGCCCAAACCTGGCTTATCGTTTACCTACCATACCAATGCTACCCCAGCTCAATTGGGTTGATGATGTTGCAAAACTGAATGTACAGTACTAAGAGTGCAATAAAGCCCCCCTTTGCAAAGTCTAAATAAGCTCATTATAGCCAGTGAAAGATTGTTGTAGATAGCGGCAGGCACGTTAAAGTTCAATCCCTCAATCACCTATGCCGACTATAACCAAGAGAGATTCGGAAGTACCGGAGAGTGGAGGAGGGGCCCAGCGGCATAGCCGAGACCGGTAGTGCAACAGTGCAGAAGAAGACCCTTGAATGAGTGCTTGCGTATGGATGGTGTAAGGATCGGAGCTGTGGCTGTAGCTGTAGCTGTAACTGCAGCAAGGGTTCACCTCTTCTTTTGTCCCCTGAAGTTTTTGACTGTCACCAGTAGAGCAGGGGCTAGGAATGGTCTAGGGACAGCGGAGCCGGATCCTGGTGACGATCTCGAGACGGCGGCGAGAAAGAGCTCAAGGTTGATTTGGAGGAAGTGAATTGAAGCAGTCAGAAGTGGAAGTGAGCGGTTACATAACTCAGAGACCCAGAGACTCAAACAGTTCCTTAAAGCCGCATCGTCTTCTTGCAGGACCCTCCCTCCATCTTCTACGGGCATTGGTAACGGCAGTGCCTTGCAGCAGTGAAACCCATGCAAGTACGCTACGTTAGTTCTCATGACTGCCGGTTGCTCCGTTTGGGAGTCTGGAAATGATACCTCATAACTGCTCCGAATACCAATCCGGAGATTTTAACCATAGGTACGTTATCATCGGCGAATTCTTGCCTTTGCCAGTCGAAGGCAATCTAGCTGTCAAGTCATTCTGTCGAGTGTTTGATACCGTGTCCATGGATGTGGACAGCATGCTACCTTTGGCAACAGGAAGGCAACGCGCATTCCGAGACGGTCAGGCTACTGCAACTTCATGTAGGCTCTGCGGGTCTGGGCGTTACAGTTGTCACTCTTAATCGCTCGATGGCTGCTTGCCGCTGCAGAGTGATAGGCCTCCGAGGCGGGTGTTTGCAGCGGTAGTGTCTGTTTTGTATAACGCAGGTAATTTGGCTACCTGGAATTGCCGCTATATAGGTAGTCTAGAGTTGCAGCCGAGTCAGTGTCAGGCAGCTGTGACATTTAGGGGTAACTCGACCGTTGAGGCCCATCGGCATTCATCTACCTATATGGTTACAGAGGCCGTTAAATATAACCGCAACAGACAACCGACAACAGAGCTTCGGCATACTGTGCTCCTGACAGCTGCCCGTTTGGTCAAGAAATGGATCATAAAAGCCTCCCGCTTCCCGGGGCTGTCTCATAGCCGATCCTCTAAGCCGGGGTTGGGGTATGATCATCTCGCCCTGTCTAGGCTCTATCTAGTCTCTAATCCCTGATCATCAACTGCAGCCAAGCCCTATCCAGCCGCCAACTGCCAGACTATCTAGGTCTGGACGTATGTGCACACATGCCAATTCTCTCAGAATCGTCTGATTTTGTGTGTCTTTGCTCATCCACCCAAGCAAGCTTGACTTGACTTGGCTTTTTAACCCTCTAGTGCCCCCCACGACACACGTCACTGGAGTATGGGGCATTGCTCACAGACGGGTCCTAGGGCTAAGCCTCTGAGGTGAGAAAGAATTTGATCTCCCCACTTGCATTGGATCAAGAATGAAGTCTGTGCCGGGCATGCCATCTGATGAATGTTGAACTAAGCGTTGTTTTGCTCGGAGGAATGGATAGGGACGATACACAATGTGGTATTCGAGTATACCGGATTACCTCCGACCAAGTTGATTACAAGCCTCATCATTGGCCAGTCCTATTCTTCAATGTGTCTCTGCGACCCAAGACTGACTCTGAGGGGCTTGATTCCATCCTCCGGGTAAAAACATATCCCATCCAATACCGTGACATCCATCCTCTCTCCGTATGCTGTTTACCTTCCTTGTCCATGCTTCTCTACACACATGCAGTACAGCTACGCAGGCCTGTGAAGTAACACGATATGACACGTTGAGCACTCTCTGAATAAACCCTGCTCCTTGCTAACTGTCGATGTCTGTTGCTACCGCATGCATTTGAGCCCCGGGCTCTTAATTGCGTTAGCTTTATTCTCAATCGTGCCTCTGGTAGCCTATTCGCTTGGAGCTAAACAGGCAAGGTACCCTAAGTAGCGCCCTCGAAGAGGCTCTAGCCTCGTCGCCTCACAGTCGGTCGGGTCTGTCCAGGGCTTTTATTGCATGGATTGCAGTCGCGTGGATCGTCACTTTTCACCTTTTTTTTTTTTTTACCTACCCCCCGTCTGTCTCTGTCTCCGTCTCCTTCCCTGTCCCCATCTTCATTGTCCATTGTGCGTTGGTTTATTACTTCAACCTCTCTTCTCCTTGACCGTTCTTCCTTTTCTTCTTCTTCTTCTTCTTCTTCTTCTTCTTCTCTCCATAGTTCTTCTCATTTAACTCCTCTTCCTGTCCTCGATCAACAGCGATTCACATCGAATGTCATTCCGTCTAAATCTATTCGGCCGAAGCTAAATAGGATCTTCACCCCTCGCTCCTATTACCGGATCTTGTCTCCGTTTTTTCAATTTCCCCCAGCTTCCCCTCCACCAAACTTCAAACCGCCACTTGCGCCAGCCTGTCTATCAAGAATCGAAATCATCTGTGCGCACTCTTCAAGACCGAGTGCCGAGGTAGCTCACTGATCATCTGCATTTGTGTTTGCGTCTGTTGTGCTATAGCTTGCCTCGCATATAATCATCATCTCCCTCATCAGTACCTTTACTCTTGATCGCTACAATTTGATCTTCAAAATATCACCACAACATGTCGTCGCATCCGTCCCTCAAGGCGACTTTCGCCAACAGAGCTGAATCAGCTTCTCATCCTCTCAGCCGATATCTTTACAAGCTTATGGACCTCAAGGCCTCGAATCTTTGCCTCAGCGCCGATGTCGCAACCGCTCGCGAGCTTCTCTACTTCGCCGACAAGATTGGCCCCTCTATCGTCGTTCTCAAGACTCATTATGACATGGTTGCCGGCTGGGACTTTGACCCCAAGACAGGTACTGGTGCTAAGCTCGCCTCGCTAGCTCGCAAACATGGCTTCCTAATTTTCGAGGACCGCAAGTTTGGTGATATTGGCAACACGGTCGAGTTGCAGTATACTAGCGGTGCTGCGCGCATCATCGAGTGGGCACATATCGTCAACGTGAACATGGTTCCTGGTAAGGCCTCTGTAACATCCCTGTCTAACGCTGCCAACCGATGGCTCGAGCGATACCACTACGAGGTCAAGACTTCCATCAGCATTGGAACGCCCACAGCTAGCCTGCTCGACGAGGACAGCGAGCGCTCAGATGGCGAGAACCAGCAGGATGCCCCTGAGCCTGCCCGTGTAGATGGTCGCAAAGGCAGCATTGTCTCTACTACAACTGTCACCCAACAGTACGAGTCGGCCGATTCCCCGCGTCTGGTTAAAACGATTCCCGAAGGTGACGAATCAGTATTCCTCGGTATTGATGAGGCGCCGATCGAGAGAGGCCTTCTCATCCTAGCACAAATGTCAAGCGAAGGCAATTTCATGAACAAGGAATACACTCAGGCCTGTGTAGAGGCCGCACGGGAACACAAAAACTTTGTCATGGGCTTTATCTCACAAGAGTGTCTCAACACACAACCTGACGATGATTTCATCCACATGACACCCGGTTGCCAATTGCCCCCCGAGGGCGCCGATGAGAACGAAGCCATCAAGGGCGACGGCAAGGGCCAGCAATATAACACACCACAGAAGATTATTGGTATTGCCGGTGGTGACATTGCCATAGTTGGCCGTGGTATCATCAAGGCGGGCGATCCTGAGGAGGAGGCTGAGCGATACCGATCCGCAGCATGGAAGGCTTACACAGAACGTGTTCGTTAAGATTTGAAAAAGGAAGAAAAAAGACGCAAGCTGGGTTGGCCTTGTCGTTTTGGCGAGGTAGACAGACTACATGAACTCATGGATATGTGTAGCAGGGTCAGACATGAACATCATATGATGACTACATAAGAGTAGGCCAGCAGTCATGGAGGTAAATTGCCCACCTACGAGAGCAACTAGATTTGGTACCTGGTTGGGGGCATCGTATAAGCACTAGACGCTTTCTTCCAACTGCATAAGCTCGGCCTCTATTCCACGTCTGCATCAATGATACACAGCTTACGATAATGTTATGGATTACGATTTTGAAGGAAAATAGTATATGATGCTACAGTCAAGGACGAAATCAGCCACGTTGTTCTTCCCGACAGCATACACTGTCTTGTGCTTTTCGCCTTCTTGTTTCAGTTGTGTTGTGTACGAGAACCTGGCTCTGGGCTCAACCAAGGGGCGCACGCAGGTGTTAAAGGTGTCCCGTGGCAGGGCTGATCTGGTTTGATGGAAGCCCCACAACGGAAGCAACATCAAATCTCATTGCACGGTCCATTAATTAGAAGCTCAGCCCGGAGTTAAGACCAGCAGTTGAGCTGCTGCTCTCGGTACATTCAAGACACATCCCCTTCTCGTGCTCCGCTCAGTCTCATCTCTCAGATCTCTAAGCAATTTACATAAAATTGATGTGTTTTATGAATTGATTTCTTTTTCACAATCCGTATCCGGATACACCACCATGACGGCACCTGAGAACGAGCATGTCCCTCGCCTTAGGAAGAGAAGACGGGTTGTCATATCGTGCACTGAATGCCACCGAAGAAAACAAAGGGTCCGTGGATACCGCGAGATCATCAAACATGCTCACTGGTAGCCAGCAAGATCACTAACAGACCGGATAGTGCGATCGCGAGTTACCATGTGGTAATTGCAGGTCTCGAGACAAAGAGTCAAGCTGTGTCTATGAAGCAGGCGCCCCAGCAGCCAAGAAACCTCAACAAGACCAGCAGTTCGCAGAACAGTCGCTGATTTCCACAGACAGTCCAGTCAAACAAGTTGGGCCGTCATCACCAAGCCCAGGCAACTTCCCTGGCAATGGACCTGAGGAGCTTCTATCGTCTAAAGTGGCCAACTGGGGCTATGCTCACAATGGTGCATCTACCATGAGTATTCTTAAACGGATTGAAACACTCACCGATGGAGAAGATATCTCTTCACGTATCTCTGGTGAGTCCGATGAAGGTTCTCCAGGTAAGGAACTCGCTCTCAGGGAAAAATACAAAGCCATTATCCGACAGTTGCCCGCTCGAAACTACATCGAGAAACTTGTCGAGATGTACATGCGCGGTTTCAATTGGCAGTACTATTCAATCGACCCAGACATATTGTATGCCCATCTCGAGGAATGGAATTCCCTGCCGTTCTCAGTGCTCTCAGATGTTGGCCCTCATGGATTGGAACCTGAACTGCGGGCATTCCCGGCTGTCATATTCCAAATCATCGCCACAGCGCTACTGCTCTTGCCTGAGCGACCGGACTCAACTTTCGATCCGCTCAAGTTTGCGGGAGGCATGAGTTTCGAGGATTTGGCCGTGGAATACAGCGAGTCGGGGCAGGCGATCCTTGACCTCCTAGGGAAGAGGCACCTCTCTCTGACAACAGTACAGGCACAGTTTCTAAGGGCATCGTTTCACAAGTTTACCGCAAAGGTTACAGACGCAGTGGGTGATTTGTATGTGGTGATATTGAACGTTCAACTAATCTTTAAGCAGTGGCATACAATATCTGTTGCAATTCGCGATGCACAGGATCTGGGGATGCATCGTGATAGCTTGGATCCCAAAGCCAAAGACTCTACTATGGAGAGCATTCTAGAGAACCAATGGCTAATCCAGAGACGGAGAAGAATCTACATACTTCTCGCGATATGGGATCTAAACTGCGCTATGATTCTTGGGCGCCCAGGAACTGTTGACTGGAACCAGACTCTTCCGACGCCTCCAGTTGATGCACCTATACCTGCAAATCGCAATCGAACACCAGTTGTCCCCCGGAGAGAATATGACTACCCTACACCGATAACTCGAATCTTATGGAATCTCGAGCTTTGCGGACCATTACGAGCAATCCAGAATCTTGAGGTTGGAGGCTCATACCCGATTGATTCCACAAAAATAGATGAGATTCACCAGAGTATTGTAGATCTCGACAAGACGATACCGCCTTCTTTCCGAATGAACAACCCTGATACCCGATGGGATCATCTCCCCGAGACGCATTGGTATTCGGCGAATAGATTCTACTTTGCAAGTCTGCACGGGTTCAGCAAGATGGCGCTGCACCGACCGTTTATCTTCAACCGCGTCGAGAGTCGAGTGGAAGCCATTCACGCGAGTCTCAAAACACTCGAGATTCAGAAAATGACATTCGAGGGTCTGCCGCCAGACTCCTGGAGAAATTTCATGCTCTTCTTTGCAAGTTTCGATGCCATTGTACTTTTGGCATCTGTGTATATCCTCTTCCCTCGCGAGCACACAGAGTTCACAGCCAAAACGATTGAGCACTTTCAGTGGACGATTGAACGCTTCTCGGCAATTCAAGAGCGTAATCCCCTTGCCAAATCGGCGCAAGGTGTGCTCAGGGCTATTGTTGCTCGGTTCAAGAAGGCTATGGATAAGGCACGGGGTGGCTCCATGTCTTCTTTGGCTGATGGCTCTACTACAGGCTCGAGCAAGATGGCATCAATTTCTACGCCCGGAAGTTCATTCCTGGGCAGCAATGACCCTTCCGCAATCGATCCGGGGTGGATGGCCCCAACGATGGATAATTTGAACATGATGGCCCCCTTCTTCCCAACTGGTGACCTTGTCTACAATGATTTGACGGCAGGGCCCGACATGACGATGCTTCCTCTGCCTCTAAATGACGGCCAGGGCAGTATGGGAGGCAACGACCTGTTATGGCAATTTGGCGGTGGCTGGGGAGAAGATACCGTTTGGCAGATGCTGAATCAATTGCCTGCTGCAGCCGAGGCAGGTATTCCTGATTTTACCTAGTACTTACTAAATGGATGAAACTTGGCTATAGTCTGGCCTGGCCAGCTACATATGATCAATAATCTCGACCCTGATATTCTAGGCGATATTCTCAGTATATTGCAACGTGCGTAGTTTGGGCCGTGTCAGGAGTATGTTGTCGCCTCCCATCAATGCATATTTCTCCACACATTGGTGCAATGAGATATATGCGTGAGCCCTTCCTGAAAGGGATAGGTAATTTAATTAGGCCCGAATGATCCCGAAAATTTAGTATGATTATAGAGCCTGGCTACAATGAGCTGCAGGCGTTGACAAATGCTTCAAGGCAGATGGCCGTATCCATATATCACAATAGCTTGACTAGGCCATGTTTGCGGATATATCAGAAGCCATTGTTAGCCTGAATCAACAGCCATTGTGGCACAAAGCAACGGATGGATGCTTGAATATGAGGCAACGTGCGCTGTGTCTCACCAGTTTTGATACTGCATAAAGGTAAGGCGTTCTAGGCAAATGCATCGGCACGCGTATGGCTAAGCAGATGCTGTTTGATTGGGTGAGGGGGTATCGAGGAATATCTTTGACACGCAGAGCATGCAGCTTGCACGGCAGCTAGCATGATCAGGCTGAGGGCTTGAGCCCGAGGATGAGCTTAGGCATTGGACAAGAACTGCTGTTGGTGGCCTCAGGAGCTGATGTTGCTGCAGCGTTGGGCTGCTGTGTTACCAGCCTGGAACTCGACAACTGAAGATCAATATTTGCGCTGAATGAGTAAACTCGGACACTGTGTATGTCGTGAATGAGAGAGTAGATACTGTATATGCCTTTGTGGTGAATGTTTGTGATGGTGGGAGCGTAGGAACCCAAGTCATTTGAATTGACGGCGTCAAACTACTCGTCAATTGCGGGCGACTTATTGGACTGAGTTCTACGAGAATTGCAACCTGTAGTACTTACTTTCACTTGTTGGCTCAGTTACAAACGAAACAAACTCTACAGAAAGTACTAGAATGTGTTCGAAATACATGCGAAAGACATCATGCATTTTCCGGTTTGTGTGTTCGACCTTGTTCTCTCTTTGTCTTACACCAAGCTCAGCCCATCTCATTTCAGCAACTCCATGACAACCCAGACAGGGCGTTTTCCAACGGGTGGGAAATAGTGGGGAGAGATCGTATAATTAGGTACTGTATTGTAGGTACGTGCCTGGCATGACAAAGTGGGCTACAATAAAAACATGTACCAAGGTACTTGCACGGAAGCGGTTGGTGTGATATATGATAGGTAGCATGATGGAATGGGAGGTGTCATGATGCTGATTGTGTCAACTTTAGCTCACTTAGAACTTGATATTTATTCAAGCTTGGTCTTAAATTTAATGCTCCCTTAATTCAAAGATGGGATCGTTATATTTAGTCTCTACCTCTTTTGGTGTGTGGGGGATTCGGAGTAAAGGAAAGCATGGACTGGACTCTCTTTCACTTTCACACTTTGGCGCGCGTCTCCACAGTGAAAGAAGGTGGATCTGCAGCTGCACCTGCAGTTGCAACTTGCATCGGCTGACGATCCCTGTCTCCGTTTCTCTACTGTACCTACTAACTACCTACTACCTAGTACTGAGGTAGGCCTTGGAGTGCCTGAGTGCTTAACTTAGCACTTTGATCACTGATGGGAAGGTGCCCCCCCAGCTTCGGCTTTTGCAGAGACAAGGTCTAAAACTTAGGCAGGCGCAAGGGCAAAACCGACGTAAGGGTAAAAAAAATCTAGAAAACTTTTACAAAGACCACCACCACCCACCAACTCTAACTTTAGTCCTTTCAAGTGTCTATCTATAAACAGCATCGGCATCATCTTTTTTTCTCTCTTTTCTTTCTTTCTTTCTTTAATCGACAAGCGTGATCCTGACTTGGCCTCCTTGAGTGATCAAACGCGGCGCAACGTAACGAACCCAGGGCAGCATCACATTGGCGAGATTGGATTCTCAATTCAGTCACAACCTACACATGCTTGCCTCGCTCTGCGACTAGAACCGACTGCACTTCTATTGTCCCATCTCCCCCCAAACGTGCACTCTCATCCCGCCCCATCCAACTTGTTTGCGCCGACCAAATCGAAAGGGTGTGTTGGCTGCAATCCAAACAAAGGCCAGCGGGTGATCTTTTTTCTGCCCTTTGCCTCTCTCTTTCTTAACCTTTGCGCACCACAAACCATCCACCAATCCGACCTGGGCCCAGCCAAAGAACAAGGATTAACAAGCCAAAAAAAGAAAGCCACCAGGCAGGCTGCGAAAAGAGATTGATTCACTGATATACAGCTATATTATCCACCCTGCCAACGTCAAACTTGGCGTGCGCCTTTCATCTCAGCTCTTCTGCCCGGTATACGGAAACTCGCGAAACGATAAATCGATATTCCATTTTATCCTCAAAGTCTGCGCATTAAATTCGACTTCGCGCACGACGATCGCTAACCTATTACCCACCTATCGCGATAGGTTCCAAGAGGATCATCATCCAATATGGCGACTAATTCCGAGTTTAATGATCTGCTTCAGCGATATGCGGCTGTCCAAACACAAGATCAAATCAAAAACAAACTCCTTCAGGTATGCGCGCGCACAATATTAAGAAGATGGAAAAGAATTTAGGAAAATACTGGCATAGTTAACACTGAACTTGCCAAACCTTTTCTAAAACTACCCAAGCCTTTCTTAACACTGCTAACTTTAAGACAGGATGCTCTGTTATATTGCAAGGGGCTTGAGGACAGTCTGAATGAACATAGACTGAAATTGCAAGAAAAAGAACTCGACCTGAAGAACGAGACCAAGACCCGAAGAGAATTACAGAAGAGCTTCGAGGAGGCAGAGTCTCAAATTCAATGGTTTGCAAAACACACCGACGCGATCAAGGTATATTGAAGCATGTGGTGCGGTCGGAACGCAACAGCTAAAAGCTTCAGAATACCAATCCTTACGTCTTAATATTGATCGATGGAGATGGTCTCACTGTACGTTCAGCCTCGCCTAGGCTTGTCTAAGCATCTTTGGATTTGTCACCTCCATGCTTGGACTGTCGATCTTGAGAAGCTTTCATTAACCACAGAAACAGTTCAACGATGACTTGATCAACCAAGGCTTCGATGGCGGAAAAAAGGCAGCTGACACTCTACACGCTGCGGTGGCAAAGCTTTGCAGCCATGAGCGCACAGGATCATTAAGAATTATTTGCCGTGTCGTGGCTAATCTTGATAGTCTCAGCAAAGCCATGTACCGTGCTGGTATTATTGAGGACTCAAATCTCGAGGATTCAAGTCTGGTCGAGGAGTTTGCTTTGGGCTTTTCATCAAATAACGAAACGCCTGCGTTTGATTTTGTCAACGTTGGCTATGGCAAGCAGAGGGCAGACTACAAGATTCAAGGTATGCCTCAGACACAATTTCTGTGAATACTGGCTGATCGATGCGCAGATACCGCTCTCTGGCATCTAGGGAACGAAAATTGCAAACACATCTTGCTGGGCATTGGGCACGATGATAGATATGCCCCTTTTCTTGACAGAATTCGTGGGAACGAAGAAGCACATCAGTGCGTCTCTTTACTGAAGGGTCCGCCTTTGGCACGCGAAATCGCAACCTTGAACATAAACACTATCGAGTTGGAGGACGATATTTTTCGCACAACTAAGCTCAAAACCAAGGCCCCTGCAGAAAAGCTCAACGGACAGAGAACCGAGACTATCAAAACTCAGAGTTTGCCGACAGCCAATGTTACAACTCAAGCTGTCTTAACTCCCGCCACCAGCAATGCATCCATGTCCCCTCCAGCGTCTTCTTGGGCCAAGATCACAAAGAGCGTCACTCCGCCTCCTCAGCTTACTATGCCTCTGCCTCCAAAGCAAGACAAAATCGCTGTCCGAAATAAGACTCCTGTTCAACCAGCTTGGAGTCCCGGACCTCGCGGGTTGGATCCACCCATATCGGTTAACATTCAAGCTATGGAGAACATCAAGCGACGAGCAGGGAACGATAAGCTTTGCAACAACCACTTCCTTCGTGGACCATGCACCAGGATGGATATATGTCCTTTTGTGCATAACTATAAGCTCTCACCAGAAGATACGCGTGCTCTCGCAATGCTCTCCCGACAAAACCCATGCACCAGTGGCCAGAGTTGCGAGGTCGAGGACTGCATTTATGGGCATCATGTAAGCCGCACATACGAATTTGTAGTGTTTTTGTACTGACTAGAAATACTACAGTGTCCGAACGTTATCAATGGCGTATGCACTCGACAATTTTGCAGATTTGAGAAGAAGGCACATCCGCCAAATACCAAGTTCACCAACAAAAACATCACTGACAATTAGAATGGTCAAATACAGTCTACTGCTAAACAGCGTGAGGACTATATGATGGTGTGTGGCCAATTGCCGGTATTGACGGCGGTTTCGTGAACAGCTCAGTCGATCTTGGGCTACTCAATGAGGCTTTTAATATATTTATATAAAGGGGTAATATAGAAGTGCTATCCTTTTGGTGGTGTTGGTGAAAATGGGGCATCGATTGGAGTTTAGGGACCACCACCGGGGCTTAAACAGAATATGATCAATCAAAGAATCTCCCATCTTGCTATTTTGACTTGACATAAACTCTTGTATGATGTAATATTTCTTCGCTCACATGTGGTACTTCCCATTGGAGATACGCTCGGTGTGCTTGGTGAGTAGACAAGACAACCTTATCTGAACTATAGGTCATACCCCACATTGAGGCTCATCCCACACCTCAACTTCAAAGTGCCACCTTCCACGTCCCACTGTACCCCACAGCTCTCCCTCTACCTTCCCTCGACCATCACCAACCTAAGTCTCTTGACCTCAATTCTACTTTCTACGGCGAGACACCTGGTCGGTCGCCTATACGATTTTATCTCCTCGTATATCGCATACGGGGCTCAGTCGAACGCCCCCTCTAACTTAACATCTCCATCCTCCACCAAATCCAAACCCAAAACCGCAAAAATGTCCCACCCAAGGATAGAAGAAGTCTCGGACAGCGACTTCGACTCTGACCCAGCCGAGGGTGACATCGATGACTTCGCCGACTCCGATATCATGCGCCGCGTCGAACCCGTCGCTCAACATACAGTTCCCTCCGCCGCAGCTCCTCCTCACCAGGAGCCCGTCATCGTCCCCGCCGATGCCCCTCCTGGAGGCACAATGCCTGCCTCAGCCGATCGCTCTGCCTACGCCGACTTCCAATGTCTTTACCCGGTCTACTTTGACGCCTCGCGGTCTCGCGCCGAAGGCCGTCGGGTGAGTGCTGAACTGGCTGTCAAGGACCCTCTTGCGCGAGAAATCGCAAATGCTTGCTCACGTCTACGCCTGCCAACACTCTTCGAGCCCGAAAAGGTGCATCCCAAGGATTGGGCCAACCCCGGCCGTGTGAAGGTCGGTCTGAAGAAGCAGCCTGGCCACCCTGTGAAGAACAAGCACCACCTGTACCGTCTAGTCGCCGAGCACCTCCGCGATAACCCCACGACTGAAAACAGCCCCGGCCTGCGTGTCCGCATCGGTGGCCAGCTGCAACCCGAACCTGGAAAGCCCTACCCCAAGCCCGCTGTGCCGCGTGGATGGAAGATGGGCGAGATGGTGCCATACTTAAGTGCTGCCATGACAGGAGGTGGCGTGTCTGAGAATTTGTTCAAGGATATGATGAAGGAGATGCAAGGTGGCGGAGACCCTATGTCAGCTCTTATGGGCGCACAAGGAGGTGGTGGCGAGGAAAGCAGCGGAGGCGGCAAGAAGAAGAAGGACAAGAAGGGCAAGGGTAAAGCATGATGGAGCTGAGATCACGACACGCACAGAGGAAGAAGATACGATGTTCTGGGAAAGCAAGAGATACCCAGGGGTCGAGCATCATCACACATGAACAAAAAGACGAAATGATTTAACAATTCGATTGATAAACCCCCTTTGTACTTGGGGGGGGATGATTTGACAAAGCTTGCTTCAGTGGGGATTTGCTATTCGTTCGCTCTGATACGTACAAATCCACCAAAACTATCGAAAGATAAATTCACAAACAAAAGGGGTATGTAGTATTCTATCATCATACAGCCAAACGGCCTTGTAGAGCCTCCCACTCCTGTGATCCCACAATTTGGACATCTCGACCTGATCCTGGCACAGTCTTTCCGTCGATGCCAGGCAGCTTGATGCGTAGACGAGCAGCCATGGGCATCCGCTTTCTGCGCTCGGCATTGGCTGTCTGGCTCTGTAGAACGTGGGCCCTTTTGAGGACCGACTCTTGCCAAGCTCCCCATGTAGCATAGTCTTCCGCCTGCTTTGCTGCGTGGTATTGCGGTGTTGATCGCGCAGGCTTCCAGGCGAGCTTGTCTTGAGGCAGTGCAGAGAAATCATATAGAGATGCTGATGATGCCATCTTAACCAGCTCGCCAAGTACATCCTTGCCCTCAGTGGTAATCATGTTACGACGCTGCTCGGCCACGGATACGGATTTCTTCAGCGGCTCGGCCAACCATTCGTGCTTATGCTGTTCAGACGTGCGGGCGCGGCGGTTGTCTTCACGCAGGTATCGGACTGCTGACTGGAGGCTCTCAATATCCTTCTTGAGAGCATCCATCTCGCGAGCTGTGGCAACGGCCCGTTCTTGACCAGCCTTAGCCCCGGCAGCATCGGCACCGTCAGCGAAAGCACGGCTATCGCTGGCAATCTTCTTCCACTTATCGCGCTCTGATTCAAGGTTCTTGAGCTCACGATCCTGCTTCTCAATCTCTTCCTTGAGGTTGCCAATCTGCTGGCCCGAAGCCTCAAGCTCGATTTGCAGTTGGGTGATGCGATCGATGTTGGCCTGAGCGTCACGCATTCTAGATTCGAGTGTCTCGATCTTGAGAACAGCGGTGCTGAGATGCTCGTCACGTTGAGCAATCGTGCGACGAGCCTCACTATGCTCTTCCTTGAGGCGGCGAAGCTCTTCCTCTGCATCAACAGGGATAGTCTTAAGAGCCTTTAGCTCTTGCGACCGCAGTCGCCAGGGCGCCGGAGCAACATCGAACTCTTGTACTTGATCTAGGTCAGTAGCAAGTGACGCGAGGTCAGTGATTTGGGTGGTGACATCTCGCAGCTTAGACAGGTAAGTTGAGAAGAGGTCCGACTCGCTTGAAGTGCTGACTGTGAGAACAGTCTTGTGAACAGCAGACTGCACCTCGGCATATGTAAAAGGTTCAACTCGGCTCTCATCAGTAGTGAAGAGGTTGTGCAGGCCAAGACCAATCTGTCGTGCCAGATTAGCAAGCTCTTGCGTCGCTTCATAACACTGGTCAAAGGCATCATTTGTGTCAGGCAATAGAGACAAAGATCGTGTCCTCAATTCTTGAAGAGCACGTACGGCCTTGGCAGCAATGACCTTGGCACCTCGAGTGTTGGTAACAACTGCGTCAGACTTCTTGACAAAGTGCTGTGCCAACTCTTCGTCGTCACCATCTGCAGGAACCACGCGCTGGACAAGAACACGTGAGGTGTTGAAGGCCACAGCTGCGGAGTCAAGATGGCTTTGCATAATCATAGTCTTCATGTGAATATCGTCGGCATAATTAGCCAAGGTGGTAGAGATGTGTACCTCTCCCAAGTGAGAAAGGAGTGCAATGGTACGGTGCAGCTCGTCGGCGCAGGTCTTTTCCTTCAGGTCATCCCGGCGTAGGCCATCAATCCAGACATTTAAGGCTCGCTCGACGGGCTCCAGCTCGTGTAGAGCGTTCTGGTACTTGGAGAACTGCTCAATGGTGCAGTGTGTCATGTCGTTTACAAAGCGATCGCACATGTTGGACACCCAGACGAGTTTGTCAGAGGCATCACATCCAGCGAATACGTCATCTTCATGTCCAGGATGAGGCTGTCCATTGAGTCGTTCTCGAATAAAACTGTTGAGGAGGTTGGCCTTGAAAGCCACGCGACGGAAGCGAAGCAAGGAGAGGACAGAATCCTGATCCTCCTTGTAAGTGTCGGGAAGGAAGAGCTTCACAATCTCCAAATGCTGCTCTGCTTCTTGAGCCTCCAGTCGTCGAAGTTCTAGATCGATAGTCTTGACTTGAGCCTTGGATGCCGAGATCTGAAGCTTCATGTTGAGGTCCATCATGGCCCTAGATCGGTCATTGAGCTTTTCAGATTCGCCCTCCGTAACAGCCTGCGAGGCTCTCATGTCATCCAAGTCGCTTTGCAGACTTGTCACTAGCTCACGGAATCGCGAGAGAGTGTATTCCATATCCTCCAAGGACTCTTCTTGCTGACCTGCTCTTCGAGCCTGCTCGGCAATGACACTATCCTTGAAGTCGAGCTCTTCCTGCATCTCCTTCTCATTCTGCACATGGTTAATCTCGAGCTCGTCATTGATTTCTTTCAGGCTTTCCAGATCGTCGATGACAGCCTTTAACTCCTCAATCTGCTCAGACATGCTCATGTTCCGCTCCGTCAAGTCCTCAATCATATCTTCAGCGCCAAGAGCGTTGTCGAGTTGTTGACGTAAATCTTCAATGGCAGACTCCGACTTCTCAAGCTTGTCTCGGCAAGTGGTAAGCTCCTCTTTCATAGTGTTGAACTCTTTCAGGTCGTCCTCCAGTCCTGAGATCTGATCTCTTAGTTCCTCTTCTGACGCTTGAGTCAGATCCCGTAACCGTATCAGAGCTTCTCGTAGGCGTTCGTTCGTTCGTTCCATCTGCAGCCAATTCGTGCTTGCTCTGTCCTCCGGGGTCATTCCGTTGCTGTACTCCTCGTTCTCTTCCCGCAGGATTTCAACCTCTAATTCCATCTCTTCGGCTTTCTGTTTCAAAGCATCCAGTTCGGCCTTCATGACCTCTGCTGTTTCTTCCGCCATCTCTCGGTCGAGTGTTGCCAGTTCCAACACACTTTCATGCTCTGCTTGCTCCTCCTCCATCGACTCGATTCGCGCTATACCCTCCTTCAGAAGCTTCTTCAGCTCAGCATTCTCCTGCTGTTGCGGTTGATATTTTTGCTGTAGCATCTGAATAACATTCTCAAACTTATCCCTCTCACCCTGGACCTTCTCAAGCTGCTTCAACTTGTCTCGGTCCTCAACCCGCTTTCGTTCCAGAACCTTTAATTTAGCCTTGAGATCTTCAATCTCTCGGCTTGCTGCCGTACTTGCTGCCGGACGCGTTGTGGTGGTTGTGGGCGTAGGTTTACGTGCTGTGGGTGGTGTTGAAGTTCGCGATAAAGGTCCTCCTGTAAGTTTTTCTAGTGCTTTTGTCCTTGCCTGGACAGGACTTCTAGGCTGAGGTGAAAGAATGTCTCCATTATCTTTAATAGGAGAAATTTCATCTTCTCTATCCGAGGAGCCTCTTCGTGCTTGAGAATCGATGGAAGGCCGTCTGGCAGCTGAACTTGGGCGTGATGGTGGTCGCGATGGTCCAGTTAATGACATACGACTACTTGTGCTCCTCTGCGTCGGTCCTCCAGGTCGTGGTGTTGTCGAAGATGCAGATACCTGTCTCGTTGGTCGAGTAGTGGGCGGTGGAGGGCCCATGGATGTGCGCCCTCCCCCAAGAGATGGACGAGACTTTGCTCCGACAGACGGAGCGCGAGGATGCGAGGGTGTTCCTGTTCTAGAAACGGGGGTGCTTGAGGCCGCACTCATCTGCTTCGTCGGTGACTTGGTAGGTGACTTGAACAGGGTTAGCGTTCAGATATTAAAGCTTCACAAGCAGCACCTACAGCTACTCTTGCAATACTCGTCGGCCGGGCCACCCTAGGCACCGGACTCGGACTCGGTGCATTCAAGCTCTTTCTCCGGCCCAAACCTGCATCCCCAGCCGCGCTCGATGCCCTCCCCGAAGCCGGGTTGAAGCTACTCGGCCTTGAGGGCTTTCGAGCCTGCGGTTTCGGCGTCGGGGCTTGTGCAACGATGGTAGCCATCATGGGCTTAACAAACATGCCATAGCCCATGGGACAGTCAAAATACCGCTCTCCCTGAACGCTGCCATCGTTTTTGCCCGTCTTCTCATCAAGTTCGACGCCTATCCACTCGCCGACCTGAAAGTGCGTATTGCCTGCGAAGCGGACGATGCCTTTGCGGCCATCGTTGAGCTGGACAGTCTGCCCAGGCTTGAAATCCGGCATTATAATATGATGTTGAGGTCGTGGGGCATCGTGGCGTCACTATTATTTGGGTGTTGTCGACGATATCGACGTGCTCGTCAGGCTTCTGTTTGTCTTTGGTTGCTGAACTATGTCTCCTGAGTCGCGTATTGATTAGAGGGGAGCTGTTTACGTAGTGGAGCCGTACCTCCCTCAGTCCCTACCTAGAGTCGGGGCGCGTTTACCTTCGGATAAATTACGACGGCGGCAGTCATTCCCGGCGGTTGGCAGTCGGGTACGTACCTGATATGCAGGGGTAAAACTTAATCCCCTGCAGGGGTTTGTGGATAGCCTCAGCTTTCATTTGTAAGACCTCACGCGTGGGACAAAATTTGACAATTATCATACTCATTTGTTTTGGAAATCATGAGCAGTTCAGTTCTATGACCACCGATTTATTTGGCAGTGTTTGTTCGCAATCGTCGGGGCTATTCACGGGTGAATATCTTTGAATATAACCCTACCAACTCCCCATTCCTACTGTACCCATATCGAGGAATGTTACATTAAATGAAGCAGCTATTTTCTCGTCTTCTCCCTTGGTGTATCTGTCTCTGAGAAGCTGTTTTGCAATGTTTGTCCGATTACCAGGTGAAACCTCGACAATAGAATAACCTCTGCAATCTCGACCAAGTCCAGTTTACATGATTACGACGTTTCAATCATCGATTTTCTCGGAAGCTCCCTCCCCTTACCCATTCAACCACCTCAAAGGCAACTCGTCGCTCAGATGCCTCATCCAGATCTTTGCCCACTGCTATCCGTATGACCATGAGCCCCTTGTGAAGATCGACAGTGCCGCACTTGGCGATCTCCTCCTCCAAACTAGGCTTCACGTACACTACAAGGTCAGGGCCCAGGGTGCCGCGCCAGAGAGTCGCCATCCACTGCCAGTGATCAATAGGTGCGTATGCGTCAGATATGGGAACTGTGCAGGCGAATGAGTCCGAAAGGGTAAGGCTGAATCCCTCTTTGATCAGGGCAACAGGCGTCTTGAACTTGGCAGTGCCATCTCGAGAATCCTTGTGATGAGTGTCTTCCACAGAACCGCGACGGGATATTGGTGATTCCGAATCCCTTTCCCTCTTAGAGCCGGGCAGTATTTCCGGGAGGGTGGTGATGTGTTTTACCATCTCTCGTGATTTCTGATGCCAATCAATCATTGTTTCGAAGCATGATGCAAAGTCATCCTTGGGTTCCGACAGGTTCTCACTCCGCGAGCCAGGTCTCTCACTTCCCCGCTCATCTTCCGCCGCCTTGCACCAAGCCTTAAGTGCCACTTCGTTGGACGAAAGAAGAGCTCTTTCAATCAGACTTCCAACTTGCTTCAACATTCTTGGCTTTGGTCCTTCGATTGCTACAACGGCGCCACGTTGCTCGACTCCCGAACTGCCAGGCTCAAGGGTGCTAGCATGAGTACGGTTAATCTTGGACAAAACAGACAGCTTACGGATAAATGGAATCGACATGACCATGGCTTCAACGCTTCTAGCTTGAGGATCCCTAGCGTTCGAAATTCCAAGTCCAGTCACAGGAGTTTGAAGTTGTCGAAAGTCAACTTCTGGTGTTGCAGTGGGTGACATTGGACCAGGAGTCTGTAGAGGAGGGAGTCTCAGAGACTCGTCGTAGGAAGGGTGCCGACCTCGGTTCTCTTGATCGGACCACGGTCCTCCTACTGGTCGTGGAGGAGGGGGCATCGGGCCTGACTTTGATCTAGTAAAATGCGGCTCGGGCAGAGGCGTCACAGGATACGGGCGCTGCGGAGCTGATCCCATCGACATTGCTCGGCCTCCTGGGATAGGGGAAGATACAGGATGGTACCCACCCGTGGTGTTGTAGCGACGTCTTTTCATTTCTGGAGAGTCAAGATCGTAATCGTCCACTTCTCGGTGAGCAGGTCGATTCAAAGGATGACGCTGTCTCATCACTGGCAAGTTGCTGAAGCTCCCACGACGGATAGCTTCTGCGTCCTCCCCTTGAAGACTGGGTGTATATGTGTATGGCGGATTCTTTCCTTCTGTTGAGGGTGTGGGGAATGGGGTGGAAGGGGTGGACGGCGTTGCAATACACCGTAGATTACACTTGGAGCATCTTCCAGAGTCATCTGTTGGGGAAGAACCGGGTCTGGTACCTTGGCCCCTATTGCCACGGCGTGGTTGATAACGATAATCAGGATACTGCAGCTGGTGACGTTGTTTTTCTTCGTCAGCGAGGCTCTTCCAGTTGTCTTTGACTTCTTGGGACTCGTCTTTCCACTGCTCCCCGATGATCTTTGAGATGTCGGGGTTGGAAATATTGGGATTACGAGCAACAACTTGAGCTTGATGATGCTGACGGTAAAGTATGAAAGCTATGCGCAGCGTATTAGTAGGAAGTTAGAAGTGCGTGGAGACGATTGGGCGGGAAACAGAGTTGTCACTACACAAGAAGTGAATCTTGACAACGACATATGCAGATATATCAACGACAAAGAAAAGTGCAACTTACCATTTCGAGGTCTGGGGATCTTGGGCGCTGGAGCGCAGAGACATATATCTCTTGTACTCTCGTTACTGGCCATACTACTGGGTGTGCTCAGCTTCAGCCTCTCCAGCCGACCATAGTTTGCATCTGCAGTGTTGATGGAAGCAGCACGTTTTCGAGCGAGGCCGGCAGTACGAGGACTGGGAGAGTCTGGAGTATCAGGCATGACACGAAAGGCTCGGGGCCTGTCGTAGTCATCGGAGTCCATGGGGGAGTGGGCCGGGGTCATTGCCTGGGACGGCGTAACCAAAGAGATGACCTGTGTCATTTTCCGCTTTCTTTCTTTTGGCCGACCTAACAAACGAATGGGAAGTAAACACCAGAGCACCCTGGTCGTTGTGATCCGATATTGAGAAAGAGAGAGAGAGAGAGAGAGAGAGAGAGAGAGAGAGAGTGTGTGTGTGTGTGTGTGTGTGTGTGTGTTGGAGGACGAGTTGACGACAGGAGAGGAGATGATATGAGAGGAGATGCAACCACTTTGAGTTTTGAGAGGTAATGGAGAAAATCCAGCAGTGATATAATAAGAATCTCTTTTCCCTATTTCTCCTTCTTTTTCTTCTTTTCGTCCTTGTTGAAAGAAGATCGCCGGTTCTCGCAGTGTTGGGCCACTGTCTGTGCAGGGCCAAGTCTTTGTGTGTCAACGGCGGCCAATTCAGTAGCCTCCAGAGAACAATGAAACTGCACCACCAGTCTCTCTTTTTTTTGGTTTTTGGTAGCTAAAAGTGGGAAATTGGGTAGGCGTGATTCATTATCGTGTGTCTCTTTGATCTCTTGTCTTGACTTGACTTGGCTTGACTTTGACTCCTTCTTGTTTCTTTTATTAGACTCTTTCTCTCGTTACTTCCCTCCTCTTCTCTTCTTTCTTGTCTATCACCCAACAACTCTCTCTTTTCATTCCCACGGTGTTCTCCCTATCAACGCGAAGATAGATTGAATCGTTCTGTACCGGGGATTGTTTAGAGTGAACGGCGGGGAATACCCCTACATGTCCCGGTACTTTGCAGCTCTTGGTGAAGCTTGGTCCTGCGTTTGCTTTGCCGTCTGGCTGGCTAGGCCTGGTCAAGTCTGTCGGCAGCAACACTCCGTCACCACTCATCCACTAGGAGCCACGTAGCAGGGCACCAGGAACAGGGTGCAGTGCTTGGTAAAGTAGGACGAACGGGAACCGGGGTCTGTTAGTGAGAGACTGAAGGTGGAAGTGAGAGTGTAAGAACGAATGTGATAGGACCCAACGAAACGGAACGGGAAACAAGAAACACACACAAAGAGAACCGCAGCCCACGGACTCTGCCATGATATATCAATAATCACCTTTCCTCCCTTTCCCCCCATGCAGAGCACGTCCTCACGTTATGATGTGAATGCCTGCACTCACTCACGCTCATTCTCACCCTTGTTCCTGTTTTATTCCAGCCTCTTCCAACAACGACAATGCAATGAGTGCAGTGCAATGCAATACCGGAATGTAGACTATGTATGCGTGGAATGCTTGTAGGGACTGAAACAAAGACAATGCCGTCCCTTAAATTGGCATATATCTAGCAGTGCACGTGATGAAACCATATACTGTCAGTCTGTCCTCTACCCCCTTGAATACCTAACCAGATCTAGTTCTACGGGCCAACAATCCAGGGTTAGACAAAAAACGGCAGCTGAAATGACATGATGATTGGTGACACAGGTTTTCTAGAGGTGTATTCTCCAATCCGACCCAGTGTCTTGGGTGTCAAATAATCAAAGGGCTTGTGGGAGGGGGGCCACTTTGTTGTTTGGTCTAGAATTAGCATAGCCCAACATAAACGAGAGGACAATACAAGGGAGACTTCCTCAAAGCCAAAGGGGGGCTAAACTAAGGTGAGACAAGGGTTTGCAAGTGACATTCTCATGATGATATCCAGTGGTCAATGTGAGCAGCCCGACGCCAAACCTCTTAGTATTTCCATGGCTCCTTATCAAGTACACAATAGCTAAAGGTCAGGTATTTTCCTACCTGCCAAGTAGCTCCTTAAAATAGTAATTATGACACATCCTCCTTCAGCCCCAGCGCCTTGTAGGTTGAAATTCAATCCTCCCAGACTACACTACGCAGCTGTTTCCGGTTTACGGCAGGTATCCTTTTCCAGCCTCGGTGCTAAGGAGAGCGGCGCTTCGGCGGGCGTCAAGGAACAGGTCCTCACATTCAGCAACATCCTGCACGTCAATTTGGGAACGGCCGTTGGCCTTGGCAAGAATGCTGTTTCTTCAGTGTCAGTCACCATGTCTCGGATCATCACAACTTGGGGTCTCCCCTTTCGCCACAATAACTTACCTCGCAGGAGTTAGCAGCTGCAGACAATACCGCAGACTGATGCGGACACCGTGTTCCGAGATCTTGTCAATGGCCGCATCTGATACTGAGACGCCTTCAGTTGTTGAACGTATTCGTACAATACGCTTGATCTCGTCCGCCTCGTAGGGTGTTGTGGGAATGATGAGCATGCGTGCGAGAAAGTCGGTAGGGATTCCGTGAGCTGCGACAATGTCGTCAGTGCCTCTGATGGTGCACATTCCCCTGTTGGAGGCCAAGACCACGATAGGGGAGATGGGTGATTCCAGGGCTCTGTTCAGGTAGGTGAAGCACTCCACATCAAGCATGTGTGCCTGTCAAACGTCATATCGGTTAGCCAGTGTTCCCGTCCCGTTATGGGGAAAAGGGGTAGGAAAGGTGTTACCTCATCGATGAACAAAACACCGGGCACAAGCTCAGCTACACCCTGGTCAATATACTTGCTGACAACTTTGTTGATCTCGCCTCGCAGTTTGTCCGTGATCTCCGTCATCTTGGGCTTCATTAGCTGGCCCATCATGCTCATGATGTCCTGACCACCCTGAGGACGAGAGTTGGCCACATCCAAGTCGTGCAGCGTAACATCTTGGACAATCTCCTTCTTCTTGTGCACCTCGCCCTTGGGGATTGGTACGTACTCCTCAGCCTCAAGGTCGAATTCTGTGGCATAGGCGTCAGACCGTCCAACTCGTTTGCAGGCACCCGTGTTCGCTTCGATGTAGATTACGTCGCCGACTGTGACTCTCTCCTTCTGGATCGCCTCGTAGATGCTAGGGTCGAGGCGAAGCTTCTTCTGTCCCTTTGCGCTCTTGAGTCCGATCAACAATGTGCTGATGGTCTTGCCGTAACCTCCTAGAGGGTTCTCAGCCTCTTCGGGTGTAAGTTCTGTGACCTCTCCTTCGTAGATCTCCTTTGTCTCTCGGACCTTGAGACCAATAGCTCTTCGGAAGTTCTCCATCAACATCTCAGTCTTCTTTACTTCGGTCGAGTAGATTTCGCTGCCGACAATAGGGCAAAATGGGATCTTGGTACCCAATTCTTGGCTGATCGCAAGCGCCAGAGCTGTCTTTCCAGTACCGGGACCTCCTGCTAGCAAAACACCACGGCCGGCCATCTTCTGAGCTCGAATCAAGTCTACTACAACACCACAAGACTAGACACAGGCAGGTAAGCATTTGTCGATAAATATTGCGTTTCCTTCATTTCTTACCTCACGGGCGCCAACTTGACCGACGAATCCGGCCGATTGCTTCTCCGCGTATCCATCAGGTTTCAAGCCCAGGCCCTTGATGTGAGTATGGGCAGCTGTGCGGTTGTCTCGCTTGTTGCCCTTGACCTCGCTGATCTGGACCATGGTACCGGCGGGTGTCGAATTGGTCGACAGTAACAGTTTATAAATGTATTTATTGATGACGCGATGATTCGTTTCGTGTTATCGAGCAGGTTTGTTCGTTACGTGGTGATCGAGTATGATGTTGGTGGTTGGTGTCGCAGAAGCTTCTAAATATTTGCGACTGAAGCTGAACCAACGGGCTGCTCTCTATACCAGGCGCGTCCTCGCGCTATGACAGTCACGTGCTACATAATGCTTGACTTACCCTGTAGACGATGCAATGTCAGTGGTACATTTATTATCAGCTACCTACTACCTAGTACGAGCCTACCTAAACACTCGATTACCTTTATCAACCCACCGAGCTGTTTATTCAGTATTTCTGACTGTTCTTTAGCCTTTTCCATGTTTACTTATCTGTCATAGGCCACGGTGCAAGATTGTTCACAAAAAACCTGTAGCACTCACCACAAAACTGACGTAGTGTAAGTGCACTAGCTAATGATGTATCAAGACATAGTTCCGCTATAATTGCACGCAAATATGAGTGAGTGCGCTTATATTTAACTGACGGCACTTGAATAAAACTCGCGACGCATTATATGCCCATAACTCAAGTCTTGGTGCTCAACAGGTAACAAGTAAATTGCATGTGCTGTATTCACGTGTTAGTTATAGTATTGAGTGCCTTACCGAAACAGCGACAGCCTCCACGTAATCTGCCAGGGACAACAACTATAACGCCCCACCAAGGTACTTGACCAGTACCCCAATCACAAGCGAAACATGGTGATAATGAAAGTATTCACGAGAACCCCCAAGTGACAGTAGCGGGACACTCGAGTAAGTACGCCCCCCCCAAAAGACGCCTGGCAATACGGGAGAGTGTAGGCTGCGACAATGATACTGCTTTGGCCTTGAAATGATCTGTCCCCTTGCGAGCCAAGACACAAGGCAATCACCTTTTCCCCAACAAACTCGAGTTGCATTGAAAGAAGTAGAATATAACTCTTTTTCGATCGTCTCGACACTAATCACCTACGAGTTCGCCGGACGGACACTAAACGCGTGGACCCCTTTGCGACTTTGACCCTGAAATGCGACACACATAACCTCCACTGAGAGCTATCAACGATCAACGGCCTCCGACAACATTCAACCACGTAGAAACAAACAATACGAACCAACAGAACGGAGAACGAAGGAAACCAAGCCTCGTAGCAGCCTCGATACGACCAAAAAACAATCGGATACGTCTTGATATCACCGCCGCAGTATGTCTGAGTAGCACTGCTAGCTACACATCTCCCATTCTTCGCCTTCTCGATACTGTACCTCCTCTATTCCTCCTTATCGTCACCAGATTAGTCAGGGATGACGTCCTCACAAAATTATCGAGCTTCCGACCCACCCGATTCTCCTGCGAATGATTCCGATTCCGACCTTGACTTAGACATTCAAGAGCTTGACCCAATATCAACAACCCCAGCTCCGAGGGCCAACAACGAGCACCCGTCGACTGAGCCTCAGACCTCGCGGATAGCGCTGCGGAATTTGCGCATGGGTGGTGTGCGGCGTGCTGGAAAGAGGAATCGGGGGTATGGGGACCTCGGTCAGGATAGAGATGGAAACGACGAGCATTCGCAGGCATTGCTAGGGGAGTCTGATAGCAGTGGGCCTAGGTGGTCGGAGGGAAGCTACAACGAGGACGACCAGCCATTGCTAGGGGGGCAACCTTCTCAGGGCCGGAGGTCCCTCAACTCAGATCGAGTTTCTTCGCGACTACGATTCCCTAGCTTCATGTCAAGCACCAAGAAACCCGAGTCAAATGACGCCGAGGACCAAGAGGATGACGACCCGTCCTCATCCCGGCATGTGGCCGTGGGTTCATCCCAGCCCGTACGCTTTCCGAGCAACATTATCTCAAACGCCAAATACACAGCCTTGACGTTTCTCCCCATCACTCTCTATAACGAATTCTCCTTCTTCTTTAACATGTACTTTCTTCTCGTGGCATTGTCGCAGGCGATACCGGCTTTGAGAATCGGCTACTTGACTACATACGTTGCTCCATTGGCCTTTGTACTCTTTATCACCATGGGAAAGGAAGCCTTTGATGATGTTGCAAGAAGACGAAGAGATACTGAGGCCAACTCAGAAGAGTACAAGATTCTTGTATTCCAGGACGCTGATTCGAGCCAGATGCCCATACGACAAAGAAAACTGCTTAAATCGGAAGTGCTACAAAAACATTCCAGGAAGAAGTCGAAGGGAGCACGAGAGAACCTTTCAGATATCTTAGAAGAAGAAAACATCGAGGCACCCCCACCATCGTCGCGAGCTATTGAGGTCAGCCGCAAGTCCAAGGACTTGAAGGTTGGCGATGTTCTCAAACTTACGAAGGGCCAGCGTGTGCCTGCCGATGTCGTCATCTTAAAATGCTTCTCCTCTGAAGCACAGGCCCCCGCGCCCATTCCGGAGGAACCGGCAGAAGAGGAAGCCTTGTTAGCATTTGGTGGCGATGATACTCAGGGAAAGGGAAAACAGCCCGCTGAAGTAGCGCCAGAACAGGAGGCTGAAAGTGCAGGAGGTGAAACTTTCATCAGGACTGACCAGCTTGATGGTGAAACGGATTGGAAGCTCAGGCTTGCTTCTCCGCTTACGCAGAACTTACCGACTGAGGAGTTTGTTCGTCTTCGTGTTACTGGTGGAAAGCCCGACAGGAAAGTTAACGAGTTTCTGGGTACTATCGAGTTGGTAGAATCCCGACAAGATGCATTGGCGCACCATGCGACAGTTCAGGACTCCGATACTTCCCATACGGCTGCTTTGTCAATTGACAATACAGCATGGGCCAACACTGTTATTGCCTCCCAGGCCACGACTCTGGCTGTCATTATGTACACTGGCCCTCAGACACGATCTGCCTTATCGACAGACCCATCACGTTCCAAGACCGGCTTGCTCGAGTATGAGATCAATTCATTGACCAAGATCCTATGTGCTTTGACATTGGCTCTCTCGATTATTCTTGTCGCGCTCGAAGGTTTCGAAAGTACAAAAGATAATATTTGGTATGTCAAGATCATGCGGTTCCTGGTTCTGTTCTCCACCATTGTTCCTATCAGTCTTCGAGTCAACCTTGACATGGGCAAGAGCGCGTATTCTTGGTTCATTCAACACGATCCTGGAATGCCTGGAGCAGTTGTGCGAACAAGTACTATTCCGGAAGATTTAGGTCGAATCGAGTACCTACTTAGCGATAAAACTGGTACTTTGACCCAAAACGAGATGGAAATGAAAAAGATCCACGTTGGAACTGTTTCATATGCCAACGAGGCGATGGATGAAGTATCATCATATGTCAAACAAGGATTCTATATTCCACCGTCGACAGACCAAGCGTCTCGGAATATGCTTATTACCCCTTCGTCCACATACTCTAGCACTACAAATATGGGCACAACCCGCACAAGACGAGAAATCGGTACCCGAGTTCGTGATGTGGTGCTTGCTCTCGCTCTTTGTCACAACGTCACGCCTACCAGTGATATTGAGGATGGAAAAGAGGTTACTGGATATCAAGCATCATCGCCAGATGAGATTGCCATTGTCAAGTGGACAGAATCCGTTGGCTTAAAACTTGTGTACCGTGATCGCAAGAGCATGGTACTGGAATACGCCAACAGCAAGAGGCCGGTGGTTCGCGTGCGGGTTCTTGATGTCTTCCCCTTCACTTCCGAAGGCAAACGAATGGGCATTATTGTTCACTTCCATGACGATGCAAACAACAAGAACCCAAGCCTATCCAGTGGTGAGATCTGGTTCTTCCAGAAGGGAGCCGATACAGTAATGAGCTCCATTGTTGCCGCCAACGACTGGCTGGATGAAGAGACTGCCAACATGGCCCGTGAAGGTTTGCGTACGCTCGTCGTTGGTCGCAAGAAGCTCTCGTATGATCAGTTCAAGGAGTTCTCTGCTCGATATCAAGAAGCCTCGCTGTCCATCAGCGGGCGCGATGCTAGCATGCAACGAGTGGTTTCCCACTACCTTGAACATGATCTTGAACTTATTGGCGTTACTGGTGTAGAGGACAAACTCCAGAAGGATGTCAAACCCTCATTGGAGCTTCTCCGTAACGCTGGTATCAAGATTTGGATGTTGACGGGTGACAAGGTGGAGACTGCGAGATGTGTTGCTGTCAGCTCCAAGCTCGTGGCTCGTGGCCAATACATCTACACTGTTCAGAAGCTCACGAAGAAAGACAACGCTCAAGAACATCTCGACTTTCTCCGAAGCAAGACGGATGCTTGCCTTCTTGTGGATGGTGAGAGTTTGGCACTCCTGTTGACACACTTCCGTATCGAGTTTATTTCTATCGCTGTCCAGCTGCCTACCGTGGTTGCTTGCCGTTGCTCACCGAACCAAAAGGCTGAGGTCGCCAAGCTCATTCGTGAGTACACCAAAAAGCGTGTGTGCTGTATCGGCGACGGTGGCAACGATGTCTCGATGATTCAGGCTGCCGACGTTGGTGTTGGTATTGTTGGCAAAGAAGGTCGGCAGGCTAGTCTGGCTGCCGACTTTTCCATTGAGCAGTTCTGTCATCTGGTTAAGCTCTTGGTCTGGCATGGTCGTAACAGCTACAAACGAAGTGCCAAACTCGCGCAATTTGTTATTCACCGTGGTTTGATCATTGCTGTGTGCCAGACCATGTATAGTATTGCTATCAAGTTTGAGCCTGAGGGTCTGTACAAGGTAAGTTCCAGACTCACCTTATTGAATCGTCTTGAGGTGACTAACATTTACAGGACTGGTTACTTGTTGGTTATGCTACTGTGTATACTGCAGCCCCTGTACTGTCACTTGTGCTGGACAAGGATGTTGACGAGAATCTTGCCAATCTCTACCCTGAACTTTACAAGGAGCTTACAACTGGACGATCCCTTTCATACAGGACTTTCTTCGTCTGGGTATTCGTATCAATTTATCAAGGTGGTATGATTCAAGGGCTGTCACAACTCTTAACCGAAGTGGACAGCCCTAAAATGGTTGCTGTTAGTTACACTGTCCTTGTCCTCAACGAACTTCTCATGGTGGCCATTGAAATCACCACTTGGCACCCCATCATGATCGTGAGCATAATCGGCACTTTTCTTTTTTATCTTGGTTCCATACCGTTCTTGGGCGGGTACTTTGACCTCGGGTTCTTGATAACATGGTAAGTTGCATATCGTCTCTCTTCAACAGCAGTCTACTAACACTATTTCAGGGGCTTTGTTTGGCGTGTGTTAGCCATTGGTGCAATTTCATTAATTCCACCCTATGCAGGCAAGTTGATCAGGAGGACAATCAAGCCTCCGTCGTACAGGAAGGTTCAGAGTCATTAAATGACATATCATGGGCAGGAGTTTTGCATTGGCGTCGGACCGCCATGTAGAAAGCACCGTTGTTACCACTGGTATTGTGTTCTATTTGTACCAATAGATGATGTCTACGCCTCTTCATGAGTGCTTCTAAATACACAAGAATCATACAAGATTATTTCTTTCTCTTACAATACGCATTACATCTTGAGAACCAACCAGTCCCTTTCCAAAGCAGGATTTTGTCTCTGCAAACGGCCAGCTACTCCAGAAACTGGCCCTTGGGTCTGCTGGCCGCCCAGCCAAATCTTTGGTCCGGCATAATGTTCGATGAAACCGTCGGGCCCGGAGACGATAAACAAATTCTTTCCTGGCGTCTTACTATCTCCTGGTTTACATACGCAGCCAGGGCCTTCGGACAGAGCGAATTCGGAGGCGTGAACGTGCATAGCCTGGTCGTGAAGCCGGCAGCCTGCGGCGAACGAAGTAGTAGCCACAGGCGACGATGTAATGGCCTTACTGATGTCCTTGTCCTGGAAGCGGGTTCCCTCGTCGTCAACAACGACTTGAATCCTCAAACGATCACCATAAGTCGACTTCAGATCTTGCAATCGCTTGGTAACGGGGCTTGGATTCTCAACCTCAATCCCTAGTGTCGTTGGTTTCGGTTCTTGCCAGAATTTCCATGACGATTGCCGTAGAGGAGCACTGTTCTGGACCTCTTCTCGTTTCCTCACAGCCCAGAGTAAGTCAACGCTTGACCTGTCATTCGCTTCCAGTACAGCTTTTGCTGCCTGCATTCCCGGAACCACACCCGTGCCGCCTGCGAGGAAGACAAGACGAGAGTGCTCGCCGAGTCGCTCAGCGAGCTCAAACCCAACATGCGGGCCGCGCAGGAAGACATCCTCGCCAACGCGCCGACGACCGAGGTAATTTGACATTTCCCCATCGCCGACGGTGCGGATATAGAAGCGCAATGCGCCATCCGTAGGGTCCTCGGTAGATAGAGGAGGGAGAGGCGTGTAGTGTCGTGAGATCTGCACCTCGGGCTGCTTGAACTCGACCGACCAGAGAGGATTGCTCCATCGATTGGTGTCCGGGTTGAGATAGGGGAGGGAAGGGTTTGGAGTATGTGGAACGGCGGTAATGACGAATGAGGTTGGTGAAATGGCCTCACGGGCTGTGATTGCAAAAGGGACAAAGGTTATGTCGTTGAGAGTGTTTGGTCGAGAAGACGGCGTGAGGAGATAATAACCGCCGCTGACTAGGATAATACCAACAACTATCAGAGAAGGGAATACCCGGGCTTGAAGAGGCGCAGAAAAGTCTGGCTTTTGAGATGCGTGTTGTGAAGATGGAGCACAACGAATTCGTGATGGGCCATTGAGAGATCGAGCTTGATTGTTCGATAGTCTGCTCTGTAATTGACTAAATTGAGTGAGGGTTTGTCGATTTTGAACCCCAGTTCGTAAGGAACTTGTGAGTATCCTCGTTGTGGCTCTCATCATGTCGATTGATGTGAAGTACACGTTTTGATCTCAGAGTTTTTTCTGTGATATTATCAAGTGCTATGTCCAGATCAGAAATATTAGGTATAGGTATAGATGAGAAGAAGAAAAGATCTCTAAAAGTATGGGTTACGTCTCGTCGTTGAGCTGATTCTAGATTCGACGATTTCTCAAGATTCATGTTACAGAGAAGTGACCATGAAATTAGACGTAAGGTCACGTGGGTCCCCGAATCGCCTCAATCCGTGTACATCGCCATGGAGTTAGACATAACTAAGGATAAATACCACATAAGAAAAATATACATAGCCACTAACACATGAAGCTATCTTCAGAATATCGTATTTGTATTTGTAGTCTATAACGTCATTTATAATACAGGGTATTCACCAACAATAATCTATGTATCTTCGTTTCCTCACATCCTCAGCATCTTGTGCTGAGCATCGATTCCCCCTCTAAACATATCTGCAACCACGACCCCCTTCAAAATAGTCTCCTTCACGATACCCTCTACATTCTTGGGATCAACTCTTCCATACCATATTCCATGACCCGCCAGCGGATGTGGCTCGTTGCCCATCTTCAAGTCTGGTGGTAGATAGATAATGACGTTGCCTGCGAACTTGTGTCCGCCGATGTGACTGATCAGCCCAATTCTAGCTGTAGTCTTTTCTTGTCCTGTATCTCCTTGAATTCTTTGCGGGTCGTTGAGGTTGACTTGCACGGGTCCGTTTTGAACATCAAAACCCTCGTGCTTCAACTTGTCCTCAAATTCGGTTTTAAGAACAGGCGCCGTGATACCGCACCTTGCATCGCGGCCTGTGTGTCCGCAAATCAAGACTAAAACATCGCGGACATCCTGAACTCCTGGGAGTAGGCCTTGGTACCCCTCCTTGCGTGTTAACCGATCTCGATGTATGGGCGAGAGACCTTCATGCGCGGAGTGAAGTTGTTTTGGAAGCAGAAATCCCTTTGCAAGTGCTTCTACGCTATCGAAGGAGACTCGCGGGAGAAACGGTACGTATTTGAAACTGGGCAGTATATAGGCGGACGTGGTTTGAACTTCAGCACGAGGTGGTACAGAGCTGGGAAATGAAGAGTTGAGCACAGAGACGTTGTGAAATGGCTGTGACAGTTAGCGAAATAGTCATAGGCAATAGAGAGCGAGTACGAACATCGCTATAAGTGCCGCCCCGCCCAAACAGCTCCTTGAGATCCGCAGCGAGACAATCGCCACCGTTGTCATCCTCTATTCTCGACGGCCAGTCTGCATTTCCCGTACACACAAGCACATGTTCTGAATACCCAGCGATGGCACCCTTGAGCGGCCCCTCACGATCCAGAGGCAGATCCTCAGGTATAGGAGGAGTAGAAGCGCATCCGCATGTTGGTTCTGGGCATGTCGGAACAGTTTTGAACGGCGGAGGAGGCGGAGGCCGCGTTTGTCGGGCCTGTTGGGCAAATGCTCTCCGCGGCGTCGAAGAGAATCTAGAGAGACAGCGTCGGGTCAAGTTTGATGATGGCCGGAAGGACATTACGAAAATGATATGAGAAAATGCAATAGCACTTGCTTGTTTCTCACTAAGGTTCAGGTACTATGTCGACGAAAGACCCAGTCCGGGGTAATATGAATAGCCCGAATATCACGGCCCGGTCTTTGCGACGGCCGACAATATGTGTACATCATCATTTTTGGTCCCGGCCACGCTGTCGTAAAAAAAACTTGAGACACCAGTCCCCAACAGTACCATAACTACAAGCT